>OZ025240.1:74221083-74256083 GCA_964019155.1 Osedax fenrisi | reverse complement strand
AGACTCCGGCGTCATCCATCCTGCACTCTACAATAAATCTCCTGGAAAATTAGGTTATGCACGATGGCTAACTACAGCTAACCGAATATTGCGTGTATATATATCTACTGTAGACCCAACTTCGCAATTTATAATATTAGTCAAATATATTATATTTGTATATGCTAGAAGTTGGTTCGCAATAAAATATACTCCTATATTCCATCAGAGACCAATACATGTTTTTAACATGATACAATGGGTTAAGAATATAGAGTCTCCCACTTTGATAGATATATTTAATAAGACTATTTCACGTAATGGATATTCATTACATTCTGAAAATTTATCCATTGCGATGTTAGTTGATCCAAGACCAAATATACGCTATATAGCAGTAAAGAGAATACTGACATCAAGAATGCAAGCTAGGGTAAATGTTCGAAAATTTATCATTCCAATTATAAATTTTGATGCTGATGACTATTATGATTTGATCAAATATGATGAGACGTGGTTAGAGTCATCGTTAACCATACAATATTCAAGCGAAACTCTTGAAAGATATACAAATGAAAATATCCCTATCTTCCAGTTTGAAGCCTACCCTTCGCACACACAAGGAGTAGAACGTACAATACGCCTTGTATCAGAAACGGCATCAATGTATGGAACTAAGGAAGATAGGGACTGGAGAATACGTATCACTATAGACAGTAGGAGAAAAATGCCGATATTTGATTCCAAAAAACAATTTTATATTAAATAATTTAACTATTTATTTATTAATTTAGGCGAAATTGTAATTTTTTATTTTTTATATATATTAACTAAAGTATATATGTAATATTATACAGTATTATATATTTATATATATATATATATATATATATATATATATTTATATGATAATATTCTTATGAATTAACAAATTGTTGACCATTTAATAGTAACTTACATTTTAATATTTTATATAATGATTGATCTTTAATATTATTAATAATGTTATTTTATATGTATGATATTAATTATTTAATATGTTTGCATTATTTACAATTAACATTAAACTTAAAATATCATTTACCAAATATGATTTTCTTATTTTTTAAATATCTGTAATATTAATCCGTATTCTAGAATTATACAATTATAGAACTATGGATAAAATGTGATATAATAATTCTAGAATTATGGATAAAATGTGATATAATAATTATATATGTACATATAATATGTATAATAAGTGAATGGTGATATATTATATTACTACATTTTATATGATATTAATTAAAATAATATAAAATTTAAGATTATTTTATTTTCCTATATTGAATAACATATTAATTCTAAAAAATATTAATTTCGATAAAAAATTTTTGTATGTATAAAAAAAAAAAAAAAATGCTGGGGTTGGGTAGGATAAGGTTTTAAAGATTATATAAAAAAAGATTCAAAAAATAATATGGAAAAAAAATTTCCCGGATATTTATATACATTTTTTTTTTTTTACATATTTTTTCAATAAAAGATCAATATTTATAAAAATTATTTTTAAAATATTAAACATCATGTACTAAATAGTCGATATATATGTATATAAACATTTTTTATTGTGAAACTGAATATATTATGTATACAATTAAAGTATTTTATGATTGTATGAAATATTTTAAAAATTCCTAGAAATCGTAAAAATTCTTATAAATTCCAAGAAAATTTTTTTAAAAATAAATCTTATATTTTTTTTAGTAGGTAATATATATATTTATAAGTGTGTAATACATTTATTAATATTAATCTAGTGAATATGTATTTATATGGGTTTGAAGTTTCTTCCTATCTAGCCCATGTTAAATTTTGTATCTTTCTATGTTAAATTTTACAGGAAAAGCGCAAAGCTTTCCCATGTTTTTTTTGAATTTTTTTTTTTGAATTCATTTATATCTATTATTAATCTATATGTCTATAAAAAAGAATTAATGAATTCAAACTATTTGATATTCTGGCCCGGCTTAGTACTGTACGCCGTACAGTGTACGGTGTACGGCATCACAGTGTATGATATATATGGAGGAGGAGGAGATGATGGCTATACTATAGGTTTAGTCTAGTAATTAATGGAGGTTATAGGTATAGGTGTGGCTATCACAGGAATCATGGTTGAAGACGAGGGTATCATCGGTAATGGCAAGGTCATCATGTTATACTATACGTTGCATATATGCGAATATATACACTTATTTATATCATTTATACACCATTTACTAAATATATACGAATGTAATTATAGCAACACAACAATATTGAACAGATATAATACATTGAATCGTACTGTATATTAATATAGGTCATCAAGGGATTAAAATGAGACAAAGGCCGTTGATAGTTTATTTACTTAATTACACATGCACACAATTCTATATATAGACTTAACTTCGTATACAGGTGGGAATAATGCACACATCACTCTGTTATGTTATCCAATGTGTTTATTCATATATTTGTATATAGTAATTAGTTAACAATATGTACATGTACAAATTTATATATATATATATATATATATATATATATATATGTATGAGCTTATATAAATAGTTATGTGAATTCTTCAGTATATAAAATTATATTCGATTAGCCAATAAACATACATCTTATTAAAAATCTCTAGAGTTAAAATATTGATGCTAACTGTATTTCTTAATATGTTATATCCTTTATGTGTTATATATGAAATAATATAATATCTCTTATTATATATATATAGCTCTATTATATTTTATTATAACAAAGTATTATTTACAAATTTATATATATATATATAATAATAATAATAATAATATTTATTAGAAGAAAGTTGTATATATATATATATCATGTGAATTATTAAATTCATTATATTATTGTTTCCTCTAAAAGGCTTCAGATGAAGATAATTATCTTTTCTATGCTGTCGCCTGCCAGATATATATATATATATATATATATATTAGAAGTAAATAAGAATGTATTTTATAAAGTATAATTTATTTTATGTAATACATAAATATGTACAAAATATAAGTGTATAGGGATAAATATACCTATATATAATACATTTCAATATGGTAATGTATAATACAATATATAATATGTATTATGAACAAAATTTGTACATGTACATATTGTTAACTAATTACTATATACAAATATATGAATAAACACATTGGATAACATAACAGAGTGGTGTGTGCATTATTCCCACCTGTATACGAAGTTAAGTCTATATATAGAATTGTGTGCATGTGTAATTAAGTAAATAAACTATCAACGGCCTTTGTCTCATTTTAATCCATTGATGACCTATATTAATATACAGTACGATTCAATGTATACATCATATTATATATGTTAAATATTGTTGTGTTGCTATAATTACATTCGTATATATTTAGTAAATGGTGTATAAATGATATAACTAAGTGTATATATTCGCATATATGCATATAGTTTGTTGCACGCGTTGCATGCAACGTATAGTATAACATGATGACCTTGCCATTACCGATGATACCCTCGTCTTCAACCATGATTCCTGTGATAGCCACACCTATACCTATAACCTCCATTAATTACTAGACTAAACCTATAGTATAGCCATCATCTCCTCCTCCTCCATATATATCATACACTGTGATGCCGTACACCGTACACTGTACACCGTACAGTGCCTTATGGCGTACACGTGGTTGCAACATAAGTATATGAAGATTAGCATATATGGATGTAGGTATGTGTGTGTGTATATATATATATATATATATATATATATATATATGTATATATATATATATATATATATATATATGTATGTATATATATATATATAAATATAAATATAGTTATATAAATAACACATATGTATGTATATGTATTCACGAATCAGAGTTAATTTGTATACGCATTATATTCTATGCGTGATGATAATATATAATACAATTTTATTTAATTTATACTATATATATATATATATAAAAAAATATAGAAAAATATATTTCTTCAATTGTTTCTATAGACCTCAAGAAAGCTTTTGATACAATTAATCATGACATTTTATTAAAAAAATTATCAAATTATGGTTTTAGAGGTGTTACTCTAGATTTTTTTAGCAGTTATTTAAATGATAGGAAACAAAAAATTGTATATTTTAATAATGAGCCAGATATACAAAATATTAATTATGGAGTTCCTCAGGGTTCAGTTCTGGGGCCAATACTATTTATATTATTTATGAATGACTTGCATTTATTTTCTAATAAATGTTCAATTATTTTATTTGCTGATGATACTAATATTATTTTTAAAAATAAAAATATTAATAATCTTAATTCTTTAGTTACTAATGAACTTATAAAATTAAAAAATTGGCTTATTATGAATAAATTAACAATAAATATTGAAAAATCTTGCTATATAATAATTGATAATATAAATAAACATTATTTTGATAATAATATTTATATTGATAATAAACTATTGAATAGAGTAGAATGCTATACATTTTTAGGAATGTATATTGATGATAAACTTAACTGGAAAACTCACATTGATTATATTTGCAAAAGAGTATCAAAATTCATTGCAATATTAGATAAACTCAAATTTTCATTAAGTATAAAATCACTTAAATTATTATATAATGCTTTTATCCTACCTAATCTTAGCTATTGTATAACTATATGGGGTAATACGTATAAATCAAATATAAATAGGATTATTATATTACAAAATAGAGCTATACGTGCTATTTATAATTTACATAATAGAATTAATACTGATGAATTTTATAATTCTTTAAATATTTTGAAATTTAAGGATATATATAAATGTAAAACAATATTAATTATGTATGATGTTTTAAATAGTAAATCAACATCTCCATATAAATCTATATTTTTTCTAAAAAAAAATAACTATAGTCAAAGAAGTCAATATAAATTTATAATACCATCATATAGGTTACAAATAAAATATTTTAGTATATTTTATAACGGACCTATATTATGGAATAATTTAGAAAATTCTTTTAAAACTTATCTATCGAAATCAGTATTAAAACGGAATTTGAAAAAACGATATATAAATCACTATCTATAATAAAATTGTATGTACTATACATCTATAGATTAATTGAAATTTTTGAATAGACATATTTACTAATGATAACTAATGATAACACTTTGACTAAGGATACATATTTAACTAATGATAACTCTTTGACTAAGGATACATATTTAACTAATGATAATTATTAATAAATGAGAACTATTAAACTAAGGATATTTAAACTTTAGAATTTACATAAATATATTTTTTAATATATAAAAAAAACCATAAAATAAAATATTATTTTTTTAAACCTTTTAACTGTTTTTAAAACCTTTAACTTATGTGTATTTTTAATATTTTATTTTTTAATTTAAATTTTCTTGAGGTCTATATAATTAATATGAAATTGTAAGTGATTATTTTTGTGTATTGTATTATTATTGTATATTAAGTTGGTTGTAGTTGTATAGCTTTGTATTGTGTTTTTTACGTTTTGTTTAATTACCTAATTATTTTGTTTTAATTTTGATTATATTTTAATTATTTTATTTATTTATCTTATCTCAAATTTTATTTACATGATGAATGGCATTATGGGGAGTTTTTTTTTAAATATTTATATTGTTTAACAATTTAAAAAAGTAATCTATATGAATATACATTTATAGTAACATTTTAACTAATTTATATTGTGTTTTTTTGGTGACGGAGTGTCTGATGTTTTTGTAATTGTGTGGTATGGTACGTGTCGGGGAAAGGGATATACTTTTACTGAGAGGAAAGTATTGCCAGTGTTCTTATTATTGGCACAAATAGGATCCCTAAGGCATTGGACCTGACGAACCCATACCCCTGAAGTTGATACACCATATATCCTCATTAATTTCAATTACTGTTGGCTACTCTGGTTATAATTGTAATGATTAAATATATCGTATTTTTATAAGTGTATTATTCTAATAGGTTACTAAATAATTAAATTTTATTTATAATTTATTTTTTAACATATATTTTTGTATATATTTTGTGTATATATTTTATATACATATATATTTCTTTTACTAACTTTAACTCTAAATATTTTATTTATTTTTATTTTACTTTTAATATAATTTTCTCCTCATAATTGTCGTATAGGAAAGTGAAATAGGTAAACGACTAGATAAGCATAGCGCTTCTTCGTTTACCATGGTCATACCTAAATTCTGATTATTATTATTATTATTATTATATAATATACTATATTGGTTCATATAATATAGTAAATTTAGATTATAACATGGAATATACCTATTAAATTTCCTTAAGAAAATACAGGTGGAAATACTAATATAATAAAATAAATAAACGCACAATACACATACAATGCTACATACGACGTATATTGTACGGCGTACACTGTATGTGTATATGTGTGCATATGTATATGTGTATATTATACACAGTGTATTACGCATATATACACATACATATTCACTATATCATATTCATATACTCTATATATATGTGTATTTGTGTGTATATGTGTTACTCGGTCAGATTATTTTAAATTGTGCAGTAGAGCGTAACATATGTCAATCAAGTACATTTATAAGTACCGCCCACCTTGAACTCGGAAAGTATCGAGGCGGCCTTATTCTAGATTCACCATCCTATACAATATATATATATATTGATTAATTAAATAATTGTACTTAATAAACTAAATTAATTTTTAATTATATATAATATATGAAATAATTAATATATAAATTTCAGCTTATATATTATTTGTTTTCATTTAAAATATGAACTAAATTTCTTAATTATCTAGGGATCAATATGTTATAACGATTATTTATGTTGGTTGCTAATTATTAATTTCCATTAAAGCATATTATGCTTTTAAATAAGATCCTCTTATAATTCATTATTGTTTTCTTATATTCATTAAACTTGCCATTAAACCCTGTTAGAAGGATATTTGTTAACATTTGTGACAACAATTTTAAGACAAATAAGTTATTTGAAATAACTGTATATATATTATACATTAGGTACATAAAACATATACACTACAAGTATGACTACTGGAACAATTTAATTGTTAAAGAGTTAACCTTTATGCTAACTATGAATAAGTGAATTTATAAATTCAAAGAAAATTAATAATTAGGATATTTATACAAGGTATATTAAGTATAAACTAAATAATTATAATTTGTTTAGGAGATACTACATTATTCAATTTTAGAAATAGTCTCAGATAATGTTAATTACAAATAATATTGTAGTTATATTCTCTATTCATGTGACAGAAAATATATTCTAGTAGAGTATCTGTATTCAAGTATGTATACATTATATGTATACTAGGTGAATAACTATATGTGAATACTCTAGTTCAAAACACTGTGAAATAAAAATGTTCCTTTGATATCTACTATTAAAATTCAATTCTTGTATATCTATTATAAAATTAAATTAAGATGATATTACAATGTATATAAGTAGAACTTTATTCTATGATATCTATTAATAATGTATATAAATTACATATATACATTATTAATAGATATCATAGAATAAGATTCTACTTATATACATTGCATATGGATATCCATTCTCGAAAAGATCTATCGAAGGGTTCCTTTATTATTTATTATATAACTATATTTTATTGTATCCATATTTCATGTGTATTATTATATATAGTATATAAGTTAAATAAATAGTATAAATAAATAAGAATACAATAGAATTATTAATATTGTTATTAAATCCACATTTATATAAATATATATAAATTTATATATAAATATACATATAAAACTCCTATATTCTATAATTCTATATTAAAAATCAACATACTAAAGCATCTCAGAAAATTATATTATTTATATTCATTATTTACACCACTCTAGTTTGTTGTGATTGTTATACAATGTATATATTGATTAGTAACTTTCATTTGGATACTAATTTAAATGAACGAGTGCTGTGGTTGATACCGACTACGTAGTTAAAGCGTTACGATATCATACGGTGTGATTCATCCGGTATGATTCATACGTTACGATATCATACGGTGTGATTCATACGTTACGATATCATACGGTGTGATTCATCCGGTATGATTCATACGTTACGATATCATACGGTGTGATTCATCCGGTATGATTCATACTTTACGATATCATATACGGTGTGAATCATACCTAATATTACTAACATGTAGACGGTGGCCCAGTGGAAGATATACGGCAGTCCGAGGATGCACGGAACTCTTCAGGATGAGAATGCCACCCACTTTATCAACCCCACGGGTACGTCGTATGTTAACGTTGAGTACTTTCCGTATTTCATTTGTTCATTATTATTAGTTTTTTTATTTGTGTTCGTTTTATGCTTCGTATTTTTTGTTTTTACTTTCGACTTTAATTAAATACAGCACTTAAAATAAATTAAATTATATATATTGAATTAGTGACACCGCATGCATAACTAACTATCTCTGCATGTATATTGAACTTGTGCTGTATCCACCTAAACTAACTATCTCTGTATGCAGGTTTGTTACCAGTTTTACCCTTGTCGTGTCATGTTAGAAGAGATGTATGTATACTATCTCATTATCTATATGTATATTAGTGTAGCAATCGAACTTCAAACTTATAAATCTGTCATTCATTTAAATCTATTATTCATTTTGAAATGAACTAATATCTAGATATATTATAATCTCAAACTCGGTTTCGAACTGATTCTTACAGACAATTTTTTCGAACTGAACTGATACTATTATCAACAGAAATTTTAAATATTAATATGATAGCTGATTTATATCGATAGATCTGTTCGATACAAGGACATGACCTTATTGTAATATAAGCACGCATTGTGAACTCAAACACGTAGTAAATATAAATCCTTTCAGTTATTGCAAAATGAGTGTACTATATAAATACATATATATCTGGACGATACATGTATATATAGATATAACTAAATACAGTAGTAATATCCAAGAATATTTAAAATATATATTAATATATATATGTAAACATACACATAATATTGTATATTTATAGATACATGTATAGACACGTTCAAAAAAAAAATATTTTAAAATATACATATATTAACTTTTATAATACGAATAGAACAGCTATATGTGTGTTATATGAATACATGTGTGTGTGTTATATGGACATATGTCCACGTATCTATGAGATCCTTATCTAAATCCTATAACTTTATTTTATATAACTAACAATTATTATTATATTTATTTTATGAAGAATAATTATTGATATTATCCATTTTATAAAAAGAATTGTTAATTATTAAATACGATATAGGAATTATAGGTCGATGTGGTTCAAGCTCCCCCACTCCAATATATATTATAGTTTTCATGAATGTGTTTATATTAAATATTCATTAATAGTATTCCTATATTAGTAATTTTCATTTCGATTCTACTGAATCGAGTATGGGGGATATAGTAACTAATTATGAACAATTATACATATGTTTGTGGGCGACATCAATAAATATGATATATTATTGTGAAGCCATTTACGAGGAAAATCATATTACTAATAAACTAGAAAACTAACCGATAAAAAACCTAAATTCTTTTAATAAATATGATTACTATTATTAAATATCACCGCCCTATTATGGTAACTAGCTAACATTTCTAATTCACTGTAGCTCGTACCTCTGAGGGTGGCCAATCACGATCCTCGCTACTACCGACCGATTCATGGACTGAACGCACACGGTATTTATATTGAACTCTTGCCGTTGTATCACACCGTAACACATTGTACACACTCTGCATACAGGTGTTCCAGTCATGGGTGTTGACAAACCTTCGTACGGATGCCAAATATGTAAAAAAATTAAGGTCTCTATACTATCTCATTACCTATATATATATAGTATATATATAAACTAGCCGTACCCGACCCGGCGCTGCTCATGTTTTGATTGTTATCATATCTATTATTTATTAATTATAGTTAATCCTGATTCTGCATTGCTAGTATATACAATAAAATAAATGTTAGCTAAAATACAGACAAATTTAGACAAATATTTGTTTTTAATATTTCAAAAATTAGTGGAAATTTTTTTTTAATATTTCAAAAAATATTTGAAAATATTAAAAAATATATTTTCTAAAAATGTCCTAAAAAGATTTTTAAATATAATATTAATATCTAATAATATTTATATAATTATTATATCTTAAATAGTAACAAAGATTTTCCGAAGAAAAGATGGTTCACTCGACCGATTTATTGAAATAAAAACGACACTAGCTCAAATACGACGGGTATGTGAACTAAAATCTATTTTTGGATTCGTATCTGTTTAAATGTAAATTCTAAAAATAATACCCTAATATAATCTTAAATTAAAATATGTATAAAAATTCGCTATATATCGAAAAGTAAGTGTTCCGCAAAAATATTATTTGGAGTTATCAAAAGTGAATTCATAAAAATGTTACCGAATTTATGTCAAAAGTAGATCGATTCAGTCATTGTTATTACAAGTAAATTTTCAATACCGTGAAAATGTCGTAATTTGAAAATATATTTTTAAAAATATAATTCACATATATATTATAATATTAAAAGTATATTAGTCTTATAATTAGATTAATTACCTTATGAATTATTAATATTAAATATAACTTATAATAATACATGTGTATCCATCTCATGGTTGGTATGGGAACTATATTAAAATAATTACATAGCTTAGATAGGAAGGCTTCGCAATCTTTGACATTAATAATTCAACAATTAGTTGACAAATATAAACAAAATATATATTTTTTTTAATTTTCAAAAAAATAAATAAATATATCTCAAAAAAATTTTTAAAAATATTTCAAAAAAACATCCACAAATTTTTTTTAAATATTTCAAAAAAAAAATGTTATTTAGAATATTTATAAATATATTTCAACATTTTTTTTTACAAAATTTCAAACAAAATTAAAAAATATTTCAAATAATACTATTTAAATAAATAGTTATAGCATATGTAATTCATAACTGTATTACTGTATATTTATCTTTAGAGTTGTTGTAATAATAGCATTTAAATAATAAATCAAATCATTTTATATTATTGAGTATATAAAAACTTATTATTATGATTTACATTTAGAATTTATAACAATTTTATCTAATTATAATCTATTATAATGGATTAATGTCGTATAAAAATGTAAATGTACTCTGTTAATGTTAATGTTGGAAGTTTATTTGTATATTTATACATATTAACACTTCGATAGATTAATAGAAAAGGTGTTATTATACAATATGACTTTATCACATGCTAATTATTATTTGTTAAAAATTTAACGATGGAATTTATCTTAACGAATCTATAAAGAGAATATTTTATAACATGCCATTATAAAAGCAATTATTTATTAATCTAGCTTCCTAACTGATATACATTCATTTATAACTTATATGTAATATATATTACTTATATTACCAATATCAGAGTTTGATGTTAGTAGAATTTATATTAGATTTATAATTTTGTTTTGTTTTATAACACGTTTTAGTTTGTTTTTAAGGTATATAAAATATTCAGATATTGTAATTATAAAATCTGGCAGTTGTTGTGTGAACGGTTATACAGATATGGGGAAGGTCGATGCATGCGTATTACTGCGTTTATATATAAATTACCTATTTATAAATAATTACAAATGTACTCTAATCTCGTGTCGGGTAGAGTTTACTCTACTAGTCTACTCGGTATATATTTCGTAAATTTGTCATCGTTTCTATAGTAAAAGTGTAAAGTGACCTATATTACACCTTTAGATGCATTTTTAGAAGAACTTTTTATTCAGTTTATTATTGTTCACTACCTGTGTATATGTAAACATTAATATAAAATATTATATATATCTTACTAATTTTGTTTTCTATATATAAAAAAACGTAAAAAACTATGTATGTAAAATATATTATTTATATAATTATAATTAGAAATAATTAAGAAAAAACAATTTCTATAGAAATATCTTTAAAAAAATAATATATTTTTTATGTGTATATACAATATATATTATATACTATTTTAATATATATATATGTAGATTTATAGTAGCATATATCATTTGTATAAAACAAGACAAATTAGTTACACTCATTGAATAGTTTACTTAACATTAATACTGACTGCAAGTATATATTTCCTATCTATTAACATGTAAATAAAAGAACGTGTGTACTAAGAGTCACCATTTCGTAAACTATTTCTGAGAAAGAGTGATTAGGTTAAGTTGAGGTGATATAAGACGTGCAAACAACAATTATTCAATGTGAGCGAATATTGACTAAGAGATTAAGTAATTATCTGTCACAAATGAGTAAATTATTATATTCAATGTATTATAGCGAAAATATACGCAACAAGTTGCAACACCTACATTCTTTAACATTTGTATTCCTAGCTCTACTTCTAGTAGATATGATTTTTTCTAAAAAATCACAAAAAGTGAGAAATTTATAAATTTTAATCTTTTATATCTTTTTGAAAAACATTGAGTTTTCCCCGAAATTATAGTAAAAGTGGTATAAATATTCCATTATTATAAATGAATATATTCCTTTTATATTATTTAAATATAAAAAAGTGTACAAAAAAAATGTCGTTTATTTATTTGATTTTTAAAGTAAATTCTAGACATTTATAGGGAACAAATTATATTTATTTTATTTTCCATAATTATAACATTTATTCTATATGCTATTAAAATGTCATAATATAGCAATATTATTAGTAGGTTAAAAGTCACTTTTAAGTCATTTTTTTATTTCTCATGTTATATTTTGTATTTTCTCCATGTTAAACTTTGAGGATTTAATCACCCAGGATAGTCAAAAATTAAAAAATGTATTTAGCTTATTATACTTAATAGTTGGTATTCTGAGTTTCTCTACATTGACAGACCTATATTCAGCTGAATGGTCACTCTAAATGTGATGGTAGAATGATAGTACAATGTATGTATTATGTAATGATTACGGGTATCCTTCATATAAACATTTTCAATGTATCTGTAGGATTTACTGTAGGATTTATATTCCTATTTTAACATTAATACAATCGATAACCATTACTTTATTTGAACGTCATTATTATATACTAAATATTATTGATATTTACAGGCGCGTAGATTGGAGAGGGAAGATGTGATCGCGTGCTTCGATGATTAAGATTATGAGTCATCGCCATACACCATATCATCTTTCATACATATTTTTAAGAAATAATAAATATTTATAATATATATATTTAAAATATTCGTATACGTTATGTTTAGTGAACGTATTATTATAAATAGTATGATGTATTTCATAATATGCGTATAACAATTTATTAGAACTTTACGAGTGTGTAGTAATAGAAATAAATGAGATATATGTATATATATTTACAATTTTAATGTATCGGATGCTTCATATTGTTGGTTCTGGGATATCTTTAAAGAGTTGTCGATGTTGTTCTCGCATGCCAGAGCGTTGAAGTGCTGAGGAGGAATGTGTATGCGTAAGTCACTTGAAACATGATATGATACCATAACACTGATACCGCTTGTTTTAATACATATTTCAAGTACATTAGTTACTCGTTACTATTAAATGTTAAATTAAATATTACATTACTCTTTTGTATAAAAACCTGAGAATTTTTAAACTCAGAAAATAAATTAAATAACAAATGCAGTGACTGAATCTTTGAATTGTAAACTGGAATGTCCAATATGGCTATAATGGTATGCTTTATTATTATATATATGGTTAGGTTATGTAGAAATATTTACATATCAATGTTCAGAAAAGAAGTATACTATATATATATATATATATATATATATATATATATATATCCAATAGGGGTTATATTATATAATTTGTTAAATTTAAGTTTGTGCAAACCGCATACTATGTCTGAGAATTTAGAAAGTGAACAGTCCAATTCAGCTGTAGGTAGTGGCACCTATGTGATAATAGTTATCTATGATTTGGAGCGAGTTTGTAACATTTTAAACAATATATAAACACAGTTTAAATTCGCTTAATTATAATTATATAATAAACGCTCATTACAACCATCCTTACATTTCTTATACAACTAATATAAAATAGTTAAGTTTGTCATTTGAATAATACATTTTACTCATTATAACGTAGACAATTTATTATTTTTATTTCAAATAAAAATTATATAATTTATTAAGTTTCTGAATAAAATGAATATATATGTGAAATTATTTATCACACGTACAAATTTAACACTCGTAAAAAGTCGGAATTAGTGGAAGTTGTCTATGGGCATATATATCAATATACAATATTATAATAATCATCATTTATATATCATATAAATTTGTTTATTTTAGTGGAGTACTTTCATCTTATCCAGAAACTTAGATGAAGTTTAAGTAAACAAACAGCTCTAATTTCCCTTGGAAGCCGTTCTAATGTTAACAATTTCATGGTTGTAATGAGAGTTGATCATTTATTTATACACAATTATATAAGATCACTTCTAAATAATATTTTAAGACCCATTTCTTGTATCCGGAAAGCCTTAACCAACTGATTCGACAATACATTCTTAGATCACAAAACTAATGTTAAGTCTAACAATTCACTTGTATATTTGGCATTATCGAACAATAATTACATATATTATATGAATTTATAATATATATACGTACTTATAATATGTAAACTTATACATATAATATATATGATTTTTTGAGTTTATTCAAACAAAATTTATTCTTTATTCATTTAAGAATATTTTGAAAAATTTATATATTTATTTCAATATAGAGTTTCAAGTAGTGTTCAATAAAATTATGTTTAATCAGTTGAAATGAGAAGCGAATATAAAAAGAACTAGAAATAACGAATATTTTATAAATAGTGTATTATTCTAACTTGATTGACACAACAAGGTCATGACGTATGTAAATATACCTGTAATTATACTCGTGCATGTATATTTCACGTTAAGTTCATAAATTATCACAACAAATAAAACTAGATGTAATTAGAAAATATTGATATTAGCACGGAAAAAATATCTACTTTTATCGCATGCATTCAATTTTATGATTTCTCACGATTGCCCATATTAATGTCACTTTATGCATGTATATTACAAATAAATAAAAGTTATAATATTACCTCTTTCAAATATTCTTCAAATTCTTTGGGCCATTCTTGCATCAGAGAATCAATATCAGGCATTGTTCTGTATGAATGCATTATTTATATGTTAACAATAATAATGTTTATAAAATATATTTAATGAAATAATGTTTATATTATTTTAATCACTGCGTTTCAGATAATAACAACTTTACAATGAATGTATTATATTTATCGGTATATACAAAGTATAGATTAATATATTAAATTAGTACATTTAAAAAAAATATATTTTCTTATAAAATAATTTAACACAAAAATAAAAATATGGAACTATTTTAATTGTTCTAAGTATATTATATTTTAAATATATAACACATTAATAAACATGTACATGTAGGCAATATACGATAAATAATTATTTATCATTTTCATTATAATGAATCTAAATTTGTGAGTGAAAAAAGAATATATTTAGTGTTAATTATTAAAAATATTTATATGTAGGTATTGCAATTTGACACGTCAAGTAATTAAACTATTAAATAAAAATGTGCTATTTAATAAAAACGTCATAATTTATTTCAATATAGTTTTTGAATAAATAAATGTAATAAAATAAATGTAATGATAATAAATAATTATAACTCATAATTAATATATATTTAGATATATATATATCTAAATATACGTGATAAAATATATCTAGATATATATTAATATAAATTTGTAATGTATACATGACATATATTTTCCTTTTTTCCATATTGACTGATACATTGAATGAATGAAACCAGTAGTATATGGTCAATGGATATAATATAAATAGATTATATTACAAACGTAAGCTAAACAATATTCAATATCATTATGTATTATAGTAAATGTCAACTTTGTAATTATAATATATGCCAATATAGCAATATAAATATATAAAGAAAAAATAACCGTGTATAAGATAGATTCTACACAAAAAATTCAATATTTAGGAATTGTCAACTTATAAACTACTGTATATATGTATATATTGTTAATCATTTCACAAATCTGTAATTACTGTCTCGTACCATTAAATGTATAACATATTAATCCATAATCACATATCAACGTAACAATAATAATACAATGTTAATTATTGAAAGTATAACTAGCTATAAATGTATGCTATGTAAACTTAGTGTAGTGTACGTTGGGTAAAGGTTTAGTTCTGTGCAGGTTTCGAATGTTCTCTATCCACGTGTTTATTGTCTTTGAATTTAATTCTTTGCTTTCGATGCTTTTCACAGACTGGAAATATTTAATAAGTTAGTAGGATAAAAATGTAATATTAATCGTGTGAAGGACATGAAATGTATATCGCATAATGTGATTTCAGTTTAAAATTTAGATAAAATAAAATAATACCAATTCAAATAATTATTTGTAGCATACCAATATTATTTATAAATAAATAAATATAATATTTATATAATAGCGATTGTATTATGGATTAGCTAGAATACACGATTCTAACCACTTGTTTGAGATTGTACTGTTTGCTAAGGGAGCGTAGTTGTAGATCTAGAATCGTTGGATCAGACTGCTTGGAACACGGTTCATCGAGTATTATCAAGCCCAACATCTCAGGTTTACCATCGGGTAAGTTGATCTAGTTGTACAGGTAGTTTCAAGTATTATTAGTGAGGGGGCTTATCTTATAGAGAGTCGAATAGTTCAATATCATATAATGTGAGAACATATCTTGTGGGATACGTATACGTATCATATAAACATGATAAAATAGATTTCACTCAAACGAATTTGATATTTATTTGTTATTAATAATATTTGCATATTTCTTTATTATTAATTATTTGCAAATAAATAATTTATTGACATAATAATTATTAATTAATGTTGGTATTAATTATATTATAATCTATATTATCTTAATCAGAACATTATTTTTGTAATATAAGTTGATTAACAAGTGACTATAGTCCCATATAATACTATACTATAATATATTTTATGTTAATGACAGTAATATAACATATACTTGTTTATTCTCAATAAATAATGATATGATTTAAATGGGAAACCAGTAAAATATAATTGACTTACAATAGATATAGATAGGACTATGGATAGATATAGATATCATGTCATATTATTGGTGATATTTAGTTAAATTAGAAAGTAAATTAGGATTATAAAATAAATATGATATAAAATTATTAAAGATGATAATCTACCCTTCAAATGGGTGTGTAGGGGAAACAACATCTACACACGCATGCACACACACATACAAACACACACACACACACGATATAACTGACATACTATCTTTGCTTTAGAATTTACAAACAATACATGAACATAAATATGACAACCTGATCATTCTAGAAGATTTCAACTTCCACTATGACTCTGACAAACTACACCACCAAGACTTTAAACGACTTTGTAACGAACTGAATTTAACACTACACGTTAACTTTCCAACTCATACCCAGGAACATAAACTAGACCTGATACTTACATACAACCATTCTAACATACTAATACATAAAACAATACGGTATACATTACTCACTTAACATTACGCAATAAACTTTCAACTTAATATACTGAACTCCTCACCTAAACAGACCTTACTTACTTACAGGTGTATCAGGAAAATAAATATTTATGAATTTTCATCTGATCTTAACTCTATGATAAATAAAACCCAAATTACCGTACTCAACTTAAATACTATATACTGAAACAACTTCTAAATCAACATGCACTACTGAAAACAAACTACTTTACTATACACAACGAAACACCATGGTTAACTCCAAATTAAATAATTTAAAAGTTTTATTTAGAAAATCATGTAGACTTTTAACGAAATCACCATCACATTCAAAATTGACTTACGAAAAATAGATATATATACAGGAATGAACTGAAATCTACTAAAACAGACTACTTTATTGACAAAATAAGTGATTATTCACATGACTATAAACGACTCTATTCAATAACAAAGACCCTATTAGGAAAAAGTGAAAATTCTACAATCCCCCTTTTTCCAAATGATCAACTATGTAAGCATTTTCAGAATATTTTAAAGAAAAAATTAATACCATTAGTAATAGATTCTCTTGTACATTTAACCCTCTTTACAATGCACCCAAATCTTATCATGCAACTCGACACTAACACATTTTACTTTAACTACTAATATTCCAATCTACAAGTTAATTGTAACTGTTCTTCATTGTAATGTTATTATATTTTTTGATATTTTATTTTGGTCCTTTCATCCCATCCAGAAACTTAGATGAAGTTTTCACTTATAACCATATATGGCTCTAATGTCCCTTCGAAGCTGCTATCATGTTATGGCATCATTAGTTTTAAGTTAAAACTTTTAACGATGCAGATCATTTATTTATACACAATTCTATAAGATCACAAGTGTCCTACTGCTTGTGTGTCTGGCACCTTAGCCAACTGAGCCACACAGGCAGTTTAAATATATAAGTTATATACAATTATAACTAAAGTAATTTTTTCCTGGATTTTAATTCAAAAATGATTTACTGACTTCTTGTATGTCAAAAAATGTCATACAACACATGTTTATATGCCTTGTTCAAATGCCTTGTTCAACAGAGTTCACTGCACATTTGTAATTTATTTTTATTTTAGATAATTCTATATGTATTTCAGCTTAGAAAGCTTCTTTAAAAATTAAAATAGGTTGTCCCCCTGTTGTTACACTGCTAGTACCTCATTAACACGGCCCTGATATACACATACACATATGTCTGGGGTCGATGGCTCAGTGGGACAAACAAAAGCTAGTAAGTTAGAGGTCCCGGGTTCGACTCTAGACAGTTCTTGCTTTTCTCTTGTGTTTATCAAGAACTTAATAAACGATAAATCAAAACACAAGAAAACAATTTTACTATTTGTATTGTATTGTCCGGGGCCCCTCGCAGTTATTTAACATGTATAACATGTATATGACATCTTGAGGGTTCCATTTATATTCGCTATTTATATTCAATATATATACGAGATTGCAATGAATAAATAATATTATTATTATATATACCATCGATATAGAGAAAGTTGATAAGCAATTAATGTAAATACATGTAAAATGTCATATTAAAGAGGTTAAATATGAAAACAGTGGAATTTTCATCTAAATAGATATAAATGAATTATAACTTTATCAAAGGTTTTAGATTATATATTTAAATAAAATAGTATGATATCTTCAACTAAAATGCATTAAAATAACAAAATTATGAGAACTTTATTACAGATATTACATTAAATTGATCATAATTATCAATATATATAAATAAATAATAATTAAAAATTTAGCAGGTATATATAATGTTTCGACTGCAGCGCCTCTAGAAAGTTCCATCTACATTCAATCGTTAACCACTTTCAATACATCGATCATATACGCATAGATATATAAGGAAGATGTATGCATACACACACACCTTTAAGAAGGCATCGATATCACCCACAGCCGGGATGAAGTCGGGAATGAAAGGCTTAAGTCTGGTCTCCAATTCAATGACTTGAGGAGTATATCTGGTAGTAGGTGTGTGTGGGTTAGTCAGGCATGTGGGGAGAGCATATAATGCATTATTATGAGGGGTTCATAATTAAAAATGATTTATAATTGAATTGAGATGAAATGATTATATAAACAGTTCCTCTATATTGTAGCCACAGTTGCAAGTTTACTCTTATGTATCATGTAATATTTCTAGCATCGTAAGCAGTATGGATATATTATATATTATATTGAATATTTAGAGAAAGTGAATTCATTACGATAAACTCAATTGTTATATGAAGCCACTACCTCGAGTAATAATATATATATATAACCTCTTTACTATGTATATTTATATAATAATATTAATAATATTTATTTATTGAAAAGTAATAATATATATATATAATCTCTTTACTATATATGTATATTTATATGTATATTTATATAATAATATTAATAATATTTATTTATTGAAATCTCTTATATATATTGAATACAATACAAATAGCGGATACAAATAGACCCCTCAAGAAGTCATAGACTTTTACATGTTATAAATAACTGTGAGAGGCCCCGGACAATACAATACAAATAGTAACATTTTTTTTCTTGTGTTTTGATTTATCGTTTATTAAGTTCTTTATAAACACAAGAGAAAATCAAGAACTGCCTGGAGTCGTACCCGGGACCTCTGGCTTATTAGCTTTTGGTTGTCCCACTGAGCCATCGACCCCAGATAATAATAATAATATAATAATTATTGACTAGAAATTAATTGAAAATAAAAATGTATCTTTTTAATTCTAATGGGTCTTATACATCGACTACGAATGAATGTTCTCATGCGTAGATTGTGTTGCCTGTATGGCTTTGTATGTGTGAAATTTTAGGAAAAATGCTTTGTTTCATGCATATTTCTATTTCTTCGAATTTATAGAACAATTAGATATGTTCTGTGTATGCACGAAAACAATTTCATGCAGCTAAATATAACTTTTAATAATTATAGGGGAAAATAAATTATATTAAAATTGTATTATAAATATACGGAATAGGTGTGAAAATTGCATCCGTATATGAAAATATACCACGATCGAAAAAAGGCATGCACTAAAATCTAAGCATGTGAAAATAAATATAGAGTCAGTGTATAAGCCCTAAAAATGGATTCAAATAAGACGTATATTTACTATTATTGTGCCATATTTATAGTTTATATATATATATAGAGTTTGTATATTATAATACTCTAGTATATTTCAGTACAAATTGTGAGTTATATTTAATATATATAACATAATATTATTTTAAATTTTAAGCTCATTTCCTCATATAATTTCTATACTTTCTACGCTTTCTGATTTCATTTATAATCTGATTAAAAGTGATTATATCTAAAATTCTATTTAATCATACGAGTACCTTATTTAATATTGACGTTATTACGATAACCATGATTAAATTCCGTTAGATATTATTATTTTAAATCAACTAATTTTGATAACTTTCTTCAATTAGTAGCACAACAATGTAGTGCTAGACGTTTGCTGGCGGTACAGATCTAGAACTATTACATACCTGGTGATATACTGAAAGAGTTCCTTTATCTCGGGAGTGGTTTGAATGTGTTCATATTCAGCTGGATCGTAGGCCCTGTGTTAAGGGTACAACTTTATTAGCTAATCAGAGTGCAAGCAATATTCACTAGTCATAGGCATTAGATTATTTATTGATATTTTATTTTAGCTAATATATAGTCGAATGTATTAAGTAAAATACAGCTCCTAGCTAGATTATTGTTATTATGGTGGATATGTTTCCTTTCATCCAGGTACTTAGATTTAGTTTTCACTTACCAAATCGATCTAATGTCCCTTTGAAGAGGCGCTTATGTTAAAGCATCAATGGTTTTAATGGCATCATGTATTTGTATAAACAATTATATAAGACCACATCTAAATACTATTATAAGTCCTATTTTATTGTTTGGATGGGAATTGAACATGTGTTCCACTACCTGTATTTGACGTCTTAGCCAACTGAGCTAATTATTAAGATACTATTTATTACACAATAAGGCATTCACTACATAAACGTTACCACCACTAACACTACAACTACTATAAGTGTTATATACTTGAAGATGTTAACCCCTCGACGGTTGTGCCCAGCTGATCGTCATCATCTGACCCCGTAGTGTCTGACTCATCATCGTCTTCAAACATCTTGTTCTCTTCGCTTATCCTCTTCTATGTATGATAGTGCTAAGATAGTGCTAAGATAAATAGCACGCATAATTAAGCACTATAGTCTCGCATAAAAATGTATATAAATATATAACTATTTTAAATTATTTCCATTATGGTTGAGGTAATGTGTGCATAATATTTTTAGTTCATATCTAATTATACTTAAGTTTTATCATACAATTTTATTGTTTAAAACTCTACATATAATTGATTTAATATATATATATATATATATATATATATATATATATATATATATATATATATATTATATATTAATATAATAAGATATGAAATAAATTGGCACACATTTCATTTTTAGAATGGACGCCTAAAGGAATACCCAATGAAATGGTGAGTGATCGGATATACACCCCTCCCATCGCCCTAGAGTAGACTATAACCTTAGCACCAGGTGGCAGTGCTGTTGCTGGCCCTCTGATATTCTTACTGAGGGTGGAACTCTCTCTACTATTGGAGCGCGGTGGTGGAGGTGCCGTCGCCGCCCCCCCTATCTCAAACTCATCCTCGGAATCATTGGACATCGCACTTCCTGTATGTGTGATGTTGCCATGATAAACAAACTGTTCAATCATTATGAACAACGTCGGATTCACACCAAATATTAATCGGCAACCATAGAGAAATTTGTTTTCTATGTTGTTTATGGTTTTCGTTTGTGCGTATGTATTTATATATTCTATATTAGTATTCTTATGTAATATCCTATTATTATTATATCATTGATATATGATATTTTGTTATAAGGATATTCTTAATATAAGCTAACTTATAGCTTCTGAATTACCTTCCATATATTATATTTAATATTAGGGAAAAATAATCATTCATTCATATCATCATTACTGGATAGTTGCAGATGTTCTATTTATCAAGCAACTACCAAGCACTTGTTACATTATTAGTAATTGAAAGTTTATTGAAATTCCTATTTTACTATAATTAGATATATATAATATTTGAATTTTTGTTGTTGGACTCAATGCTAATTTGTATGGACTGGTAACTATCGAGCAACTATCAAGTAATTTCAACGAAGAAGTTCATCGATAGTTACAAATTAAAATTTAGTGTGAACCCCCTTATTGAATGAATGAATTAATATTTATTTATTACAGAATATTGAATATAATAGGTGATAGGATATTCAGAAGCTATATGTAGCTTATATTAAGAATATCCTTATAACAAAAATATTAATTATTAATTATTGATATAATAATAATAATAAAATATAGTAATAATAATTTGGTTACTAGTGGTATACTATGCCTTACCTAGATAGTCGTCCTTACTATTCCTGGGGGTGGGCGTGTACAGACTGGTCACCTCCTCTTGGTCGACTACATCTAGAGCCTCGTCGTACGGCTGATTGTCAAACTGTTTACCCTGTGTTATTGATGTAAGAGCATGCGAGAGTGTGTGTGTATTGGTTACGTAAGCGTGTGTATCGGGGGCCAATAAATGCTCTAGATAGTGGATACGCTATGTATTCTAAACTAACAGTGTGACCTTATCAGTGTATATATCAATTATGTACACTCTGTTAAACTATATCCGATATAAATATAACATTTCAACATTAATGATATAAGTGATTATAAATAAACATTGATCACATGACTTACTATATACATACTAAGATGGTAATGCATAATATAAGTATTACGTTCAATAAATGTACAATTTTATTATACGTTATACTTTTTATTCAATTTTTGTATGCATTTAATTAATATAATAAAATAACGTATAACTTTAAAATGGTATAATATATTAGAAAAATATAAAAATAAATAACCATGTAATTAATAAACTAAATGAACTCTTATCAACCTATTTGTAATCCTTATGTTGTGATTAAACTACATATGAACATGCTCTATTTGTATAATAAACTTGTAATAATATAATATATAATCATTCTTACCACTTTCGATAGATCTGAACCATGTTGAAGGTGTAAAGATTTTATAATCGGTACTATCAATATTCATACATTAAATGTTTTATTTTAGTATATTTAATATAATATAGGCGGTTAAGTAAAGTTAGCCACCAACTATTTACAATAAGTAAAGAGTGTGGAGTTAAGTACGTAATCACGTTCAGCTGGTATGCTCTAATGCACTCGCAACTTAAATATGTATATATTTATGAAAATGCATTATAAATGCTTAATATAATTTAATATTATACTGTATTCATATATATATATATATATATATATAGGCTTTACTACATATTATACTATACACTAGTAATAGTTATTATATAATTTTAACTTATTTAATATATATAGAGTTTGGATTTTTATTTTATATTTATATGATAAAATATATATTAATAATGTATATATTATATATATATATATAGCTAAAATATTTCATGAAATCAAATTTGAATATTTTATTATGTACATAAACAAAAACCACAAACACCTCTATAAAAAAACCAGTAAAAACATATATTAAATCTAGATTTATTGGTGTTTTTATCAAACCTTATTAGGGTATTTTACTCACTATATTACCCGATAACTATAATTGCATATGTAAACATAATAGTCATTACTATAAACTCACTCTTATATTTATAAATAATTTAAAATTTGCCACTTAATTTTATTTATAGATTATATTGATTAACATTTTTATATTTTAAATATTTAATACTGACTCAGTAAGTCATTGAATTATTTGGACTTATTGAAAATAGCCGGATTTTATCAGAATTACAGAAAACAGACGTAAAACAGACAAATATTATATTTGTCTGTTTTACGTCTGTTTTCTGTAATTCTGATAAAATCCGGCTATTTTTAGTAAGTCCAATATATAAGTCCAAATACAATAAATCCAATATATTTAATATATACACTGTGTAATACCAAGACCTCCTATAACCTCAGGCCCGAACACTGAATTAAGATGGCGTAGAATCAGGCCGACGATTTTAAAATAAACCCGCCTTTTTAATGTAAATAAACAAAATATTATACTAGATTATCATTTTTATGGATTAATACTGTGCATATCGCTATATATTAATATATATACTTTGCTTATAGTTTTTAAATATTATATGCTTACAAAATTATAAGTTAAAAACATTCAATATCAACGAAATAACGACTTTTATTATACTATTATTCTTAAATATTAATAAAATTAATTTATATTTAAAAAATATTTTAATAAATCATCACGTTTAAGTATTTAAATTAATGGTATAACTATTTATTAATATATATACTTTTATTAAGTTTATAAAGGTTATATTTAAATAAAAATAATAAGTTAAATATATAGAATATCAATGAAATAACGTATTTTAATATACTATTATTCTGAAATATTAATAAAATTAATTTATAAATTATTAAATCCTTTAAAAACAATATATATATTAGATAAACTGCCTATATTTAATCATATCCTACATTTATATTTATTTACTTTCAATAAGTGACTAATTAAATACATTTTAATTATCTGAATAATAATATGTTATAACCGTGAGTATTATAAAATGTTGTTATGTCTTAGAGGCACCATATTTATATTACTAATAAATATTATTTATTTGTTTAATCAACATATTACGTGTTACACTTTTATCACATACATGTACACATGTTTATATACATAGTATATAACCTATATACATACAAGGATACATTAACATAATAATTATGTTACATACATAATATAAACCCTAGGATATAAACTATATATATATACCTATTATGAAATTTTATACATAATTATTTCTCGAGCATACGTCCCTTATAAAATAATTCAAATATAATTTGCAATTAATTATGATACACATATAATATAAGTTTAGTATACATATATTTATATATATATATATATATATACCTATATACCTATGTATACCTATATACCTATATATATATATATATTGGATTATATCGAAGTTAGCCGCCGAGTTCATATTTAATGTAGACGTGACTAACTATTTAAAGATAATTAAATAAAAACATTGATAATACTGATAACTAATTTATTGTATGAATGTCATAATGATAAACATTATAATAGTATGTATACTATATAATAACTTGCTAATATATTATAATTTTACATTTATTATTTTAACTTTTTTATATCTTTATGCCTACTTTATTTTAACCTTTCACTTTATTATAATAGTACGAAAATTATATTTTAACGTTATTACATCTATTCGGTTGCTTTATTTTAACCTTTAACTTTATTATAATAGTACGAACATTATATTTTAACTTTATACATCTCTTCGGTTGCTTTATTTTAACCTTTAACTTTATTATAATAGTACAAACATTATATTTTAACTTTATTACATATGTTCGGTTGCTTTATTTTAACCTTTAACTTTATTATAATAGTACGAACATTATATTTTAACTTTATACATCTCTTCGGTTGCTTTATTTTAACCTTTAACTTTATTATAATAGTACAAACATTATATTTTAACTTTATTACATCTGTTCGGTTACTTTTTTTAACCTTTAACTTTATTATAATAGTACGAACATTATATTTTAACTTTATACATCTGTTCGGTTGCTTTATTTTAACCTTTATCTTTATTATAATAGTACAAACATTATATTTTAACTTTATTACATCTGTTCGGTTGCTTTTTTTAACCTTAACTTTATTATATTAGTACGAACATTATATTTTAACTTTATTACATATGTTCGGTTGCTTTATTTTAACCTTTAACTTTATTATAATAGTACGAACATTATATTTTAACTTTATACATCTCTTCGGTTGCTTTATTTTAACCTTTAACTTTATTATAATAGTACGAACATTATGTTTTAACTTTATTACATCTGTTCGGTTGCTTTTTTTAACCTTAACTTTATTATATTAGTACAAACATTATATTTTAACTTTATTACATATGTTCGGTTGCTTTATTTTAACCTTTAACATTATTATAATAGTAAGAATACTATATTTTAACTTTATACTCTATTATATTTTTAAGATTATACTTTTCATTAAGATTTCACTATATTATAATAATACGATAACTATATATTAATCATCTAAGGTATCTAAAAAATAATACTAAGTATCATCTAAGATTTTATTTTGATTTTGAAAATACTGTTGTTTTAAAATAAATAATTATATTAGTCAATTTGCTAAAATATTATTACATACATTATGTAAAATTATGAAAAATTGACCTCATAAATAAATTAAAAGTTTCTGATTGTAATTAGGAATTTATAATAGTTTAAACACACTCTTAAAACATACACACCCATATATATATATATATATATAATATTATTTAATTATTCAAATAAAGGACATACATAATTCTATATATTTGATATTATATTAGTTATACCAGAATTATTAGGAGAATATGAAAACTGTCATTTATAAAAGTTATGTAACGTGTTATAAATAACATAATGTTAAACCTTTTTCATATTCTCATAATAATTCTGGTACAATATTCGAAGTATATTTATATTATATAATATATATATATAAAATATCATAATTTCGTTGATAAGGTATATATTTAATAGATATTTTCTAAATGCAGAATATATATATTAATATATAGTTATATACTTAATGTAAATCCTTTTAAAATTATGATTTATTATAATTATTTTTAAATATTTTAATAAAATTTATATTATAACGTAATTTTGTTTACAAATCATTGATCATCACGGAACTATTTTAAATAATGTTGGGGCTTTAGATTGTAGGATGGCTTTATATATGTTTATTTCCTTAATATAGGTGCAAAATAGCGTTAATATGTATAACTATTATATTGGAATAAATCTGTTTAAATAAATTAAATTATTTAAAAAAAAAATAGGTCAAATGTAACCAATTATCATTAAGAAATACATTATTGACCAATCAGAATAGTGAAAATAATTTAAAATACTAAAATAAACTTGTTATTAAAGTCTATATTATTGCATTTTAACGATATATTGTATCATTATTTAATCATAATAATGATGATTGCTATTCATTAATTATATATAAATGTATAGTAATATAAAAAAGACGTATAAAAGAAGTAATAAATGAAGACAAAAACGGGCCTCTTTGTTTTAAAATTAATATTTGTATTGTATTCAGTGTTCGGACCTGAGGTTATAGGAGGTCTTGATAATACACTGTATTATTAATACAGACACACATATATATACCTTCGTCTATATAGCTTTATTATAAACAGCCGCATATAATGATTTATAAGGCTTTTTATGTACCCTATTATTATGTTTTCAGTTAATCTCAAACATACTGTTTTTGTCGGTAAGAATCGAATTATTACAATTCAATATTTATTATAATAATTATTTAAAATTTTAATTATTATAATTTTATAATAATAATAATTAAAAGTTACGTCATCAATAATATATTTATTTATATAATGTATAATAAATTAATAATTAATAAATTGTTGAAACATAATACTTGTATTAATATAATGTTGATAATAGTATCAATATTACATATTTTAGGATAATTTTAAATAATTAGTTTTTCATTGTTTACATAACAACGGTATTTTTACGAATATTATATTATATTTTTGATAATTATCAAGTAATGTAATATAGAAATAATATATTAGTATAAAGTATTATATTTATATTTATAATATATTCAATGAATATATTAACTTTATTGGAATCTTCTTCTGAAAATGAATCCATTTAATTTGTATATATTCAACAAAATCAATTCGAAATTGTATGTTTACCAATGATATCAGATATTTATAGGGTCAAAAGATTTCCTATAACCACAGACAATGTCCTTGCTATAATGTTAATATTATTTTTACGATTCTATTGTTCCCTTTGTTATTATTTATATTATTGATGATATTAGGTTAAAGTTCCGGTATCTCTCAAGGAAATATTGTTTTAAGATTTAATCAAATTTTTACTAATTGTTCATACATACGTTTCTTCAATGTATATTTATTACAAATATTTATAACCTATAAACATACTACGAAATATATTTTATTAATTAAATTGACCTGGATGAATATATTACGTATAACTCTTGTTTAGAAAATTGACCATGAATCATGAGATGATATAGAACATCACAAATATTTAATTTACATTTGATAATCATCAAGACTTAATTATCTATAAGTATATATAATATTTATGTATATTTCACTCGAGATTACACTTGGATATAGGATTTAATAAAAACCAATTAGGTTATAATTACTATATTATATAAGTTATAGCTAATATAAAATTAAAATTATTTAAAAAATATTGAATATAATTTATGAATTTCGTACATTATAATAATGGTAATGATTAAGTAATGATATTCTAATATTATTTATCTTCTATTGAATATAATGAGTATATACTCATATATACACATATATATTAAAATGAATATATGTGTATAAATCGTAGATATATTATATAACTTATAATATAATAGTTGGATGGTACATCCACGTCTGTTGGACGTGTATTACAATTGTAATCCACTCGAATATAAACAAACGTGTGTAATATACAGTATACTGAATTTCAATACAATTTATTTATTTAAAATGTGACATTATGGCAGACATATTAATGTGATTTATTACGGTAATATTAGATTTAATCTAATTTTAAATTAAATATAACTTATATTATATAAGATATAATTATATATATATTATATACTATATAGTATATACTAATAGTTACATAATAATACATAGTAAATTATATATTCACTATTGATTCTAGTGAATAAACTATCATAGTAACTATGTATTATTATTTAACTATTAGTATATATTAATATGATTATAATAGTGATAGGGGGGATGGATCGAAACGGAGCAAGTTTTAAATAAAAATGTGTGGCGTGAGTCGCTGACCTACATTCAATACAAGTGAATAACAAAGTAATCCACGAGTAAATCCATAGTAAATGCTATATGTATAGTGTAATATAAATATAGTTGAATTATATAAAGTTGTATATTACAGATAAATTAAAAGGGTAATAATGATAATATGTAATATTATATATAATAATATTTAGTGTTAATAATCATATTATATATAATAACCTATATATATATATAATAATCATATTAGTTTATATAATATATATATATATATATATATATATATGTACTCATATATGTACTCAATATACACTGAATTTTCATTTGTTATTTACTCATGGATTGCTATGTTATTCACTTGTGTGTATGAATGATCTATTATTATAATAATTATAGATATTATAGATCATCTATACGACCAATTGAATTTGTATAATGCAGGTCAGCGACGCACGCCACAAAAAATTATATATATTTCGTTTTTGCGCTCCGTTTCGATCCACTATCCTAGTGATAGTACTATAATATAATTTTATACTTATAATAAATAGTAATATTAATAGCTGATTTTTAAAATATATATATAATATTATATATCATTAATAAAGATAAATTATTGTGTTATAATAACATATTGAAATAATTATGATCTAATTAAATATAATATGAATATATGTGTATAAATGGTAGATATATTATATAACTTATAATATAATAGTTGGATGGTACAGACAACGTCTGTCGGATGTGTATTTCAATTGTATTACAATATATATGCTATATATATGTACAGTCTATTTGTATATTTGTATTTAATAAGATAATTATACCATGTATTTTGTTTGTATTGATATACATAAATAGTTGGCAAAAACCCTTTTTTTCTGGCTCTAAGTTTTTTGGTTTTTATCTTAGTTTTTATTGTTTTTTTTTGTAGTTTTTAATGGTTTTTTTCTTGAATGAAAATAATTATATTTTGTAATATATGGTAATTTTAATATAGTATCATACTAAATATGTAAATACATAATATTTATATATATATATAATAGAATAGCTATTTAATTTATATTTAAGTAAAAAACCAAAAAACTAATATTAAAAAAAAAACTAATCTTAATAATTAAGTTAATTTACTACTTACAAAGATTTTTCTAAGCAAATATATAACACTATTTATATATGTAACATAATTAATAACTACTACCTGCCGCTACTAGACTGCTACAGGGTTGATGATTTTTTCAGTTTTTACATAAAAACCAAAAAACCCGGTTTTTATTGGTTTTTATGGGTTTTATCGGTTTTTATGGTTTTTACGGTTCTTACTATACAAACAAGTACAAATTATAATTTTTTCATAACAAAAAATTAACTAAATTGTATTATTTTTGATTGTTACGAGTATATTATATAATATATATATATTTAAAAAAAAAAATATTATATATTATCAAGCCTATCAAATATTATTTAATAATATTATATTATTGTTATCATAAAATAAATTATTAGCTATATGTAATTAAAGTGGTCTTGCATCAATAATATTATTATATATACATACTATACATTTTACAGTAGGTGAAAATATTATTATTTAAATCATAATAAAAATATCATAACTTACATTAAAGATAATTTATAATAAAATTGAGATATTAAGAAAATTATTATTTATTATATTTTATTTGTGTTAATAAACACAATTATATATTTTAAATTAATTTAAAATTTATATCTTTAATAAATTAAATTTATATAGAACAATTAAGAGTAAATATTTATATATCTTTATTTATAGAAATAATATAATTCGTAGAAATAATAAAACCAGGGTTGATTCGGTTTTTAAAATTGGTTTTTTCAAATGGGTTTTTACGTCGGTTTTTACGGTTATTATGGTTTTTATTGTTTTTACGGTTTTTAACAAATTAATTTAACTTTTAAATTATAAGTTATAATTGCCTACATTATATGTTATATCAGTGAGTGGGTAGGACTCTCATCTAATTACACTTACATGCCTACGATACAATAATTATATGATAACAAATTTAATTACGCCACCAATAGGCAGAATATTCTAATTATGAATTATTTATATATTGAAATGTAAAAATATATCGTTTTTATGATAATACATTATTATTAATTATAGTTATTTATATGTAATAGCAAAATATTACCAAACTTAATCATTTTACTAAATAATATGAAGTAAAGCACTGCTTTAAAAGCAGGGTTGATTCGGTTTTTAAAATTGGTTTTTTCAAATTGGTTTTTTCGTCGGTTTTTACGGTTTTTAACAAATTAATTTAACTTTTAAATTATAGTTTTTATGATAATACATTATTATTAATAATAGTTATTTATATGTAATAGCCAAATATTACCAAACTTAAGTAAAGTACTATTTTAGACTACAATTTTTAGTATATTGTAACGGTTACCAGACACTGTAGCCGGTGATTTCAAAAGGGGTGGGACTATGGGTGTGGCTATAGCCGAAATACTCTAAACGCAAATAAAATAACTATAATATTTTTAAATATTATATTATCAAATTAAATGTTATAAATATGAATCAAAAATATAATATCAAATGTAATCATTTTATATAATTACATTTGATATTATATTTTTATTTAAATAGCTATACAAATGATATCTATTCATTTATAATTATTTAACAATAATGGTTTTTAACTAAGGAACTTATTAAATTTATTATAATGTTGAATAATAATTATGTTCCATTATGTGATGTCTATATATTTAAAATTATAATGAAAATAATACAATTTAGTTAATTTTTTGTTATGAAAAAATTATAATTTGTACTTGTTTATTTTGAAAAAACCATAAAAACCGATAAAAACCAGGTTTTTTGGTTTTTACGTAAAAACCAAAAAAACCATCAACCCTGTTATTGATTCAAGACCACTTTAATTACATATAGCTAATAATCTATTTTATGATAACAATAATATAATAGTATTAAATAATATTTTATAGGCTTGATAATATTTAATATTTTTTTTTAATATATATAATATACTCGTAACAATCAAAAATAATATATTCTACGATTCCAACTCTTCCCTTATGTGATGTCTATATATTTAAAATTATAATGAAAATAATACAATTTAGTTAATTTTTTGTTATGAAAAAATTATAATTTGTACTTGTTTGTATTGTAAAAACCATAAAAACTGATAAAAACCGTTAAAACCCGATAAAAACCGGGTTTTTTGGTTTTTACGTAAAAACCGAAAAAACCATCAACCCTGAATAAAACATATAAAATTTATAAAATTCAGTTAAAATTCTTAAATAAATAGACAAGTTTCCTGCCTTCTCATTTCCTAGTCTATTTCTAAGCTTTGATTGATTCCACGCCCATAATCCCACCCCTTTTGAAATCGCCGGATACAGTGTCTGGTAACCGTTACAATATACTAAAAATTGTAGTCTAAAATAGTATTTTACTTTATATTATTTAGTAAAATAATTAAGTTTGGTAATATTTGGCTATTACATATAAATAACTATTATTAATAATAATGTATTATCATAAAAACGATATATTTTTACATTTCAATATATAAATAATTCATAATTAGAATATTCTGCCTAATGGTGGCGTAATTAAATTTTTTATCACATAATCATTGTATCGTAGGCATGTAAGTGTAATTAGATGAAAGTCCTACCCACTCACTGATATAACATATAATGTAGGCAATTATAACTTATAATTTAAAAGTTAAATTAATTTGTTAAAAACCATAAAAACCATGGTTTTTACAACTTGAAAAAACCGACGTAAAAACCCATTTGAAAAAACCAATTTTAAAAACCGAATCAACCCTGCTAGCAGTAGTATTGAATCACCTAAATATTTAAGTTACGGCGCGGTTTCCATACGACAATATTTATATAACTCAATTAAATTACATGCAATATAAATTAGATTTTTTTTCGCCACATAGATATGTATATCATTTAAAACCTATATATCCTATTTCTCTGTTGCATATTAGCAATTATCACTTAGTTTTTATCATATAAATAATAACTTAAACATATTATTTTACATTTTAAAAGTATATAGTTTGATAAGAATTTACATTATAAACAACATATAGTTCGTAAAATTAACCCGATATAGGTGGCGCTGTTGGTATTTTGTATACAAAATTGAATTACACGATTTCTCTTGTGTTATATGATATAAGGGTTCATTTTTTGTAAAATACAAACTCCCACATTTATTCATTTACATGTAAATTTAGATTTTACGTTGGTACTATTTTACGACGTATCATCTGAAATGCCCAAAATTATATATGTAATGAATACAGGTGGTATATTGGATTGTTGGTATGTCTACGAAAAATGCATCCATAATATATAGTATATATTATATACCATCTTTCCATTGTGTAGATGGGACGTTGGGATGTTGGGTTTTTTGTAACATTCCAATGTATCAACGTACAATCTGCATTTACATGTATAAGAATACAGATGGGACATTGGTACATTACAAAAAAAGCTTGCTAACTTGGTATGTTGGTACATTGGTATGTCACAAAAAATGCACCTAACACTTGTTGAAATCGTGTAATTCAATTTTATACATATAACTTTTTTCTTTCCTTAGAAAAATCTTTGCTATTTATATAAATAAACTACAAGTATAAGCATAATATACCCTAATAACTCTAATAATTATATTATATTATTTTATAATAATATATTATTAATAATAATTATTATATTATAATAAATATAATAATTATTATTATAATATATGACATTTAATTTATATTTAGACAAAAAACCTTCAATAAAAAAAAAAACAAAGTAAGCTTAATTAACTATTTATTTAATCAAATTGAAGTTTTAAAATGAATTATTAATTAAAGTGTATATAATTATTATAATAATATAATAGAATATATCATATATTTAATATATGCTATT
>OZ025240.1:74208583-74216083 GCA_964019155.1 Osedax fenrisi | reverse complement strand
GCTCGAGGAAAACAACTACATTAGGAATCTAAACATGGTGATAAAAGTATTTAAAGAACCCTTTGAGTCTATGTTTCCAGGAAGCAAGGTCATTCTCTATAACCTTCATACGTAATGATTTATAATATGTATTTCGTATTTGTTTATATAACTACTTCTATATCTGTACTTATGATTAACTAATTTATTATAGTTATAACTAATCGCAAACGCATGACTTCATTTGGCGTAGTTTCTTGATTAATAGTGCTCATTTTACATTTAGGACATTGAGGTGATATTCAGTAATATAGTTGACCTTTACGAGTTGACTGTTAAGATTCTGACCTCTGTTGAAGATACTGTAGAGATGACCTGTGAAGACATTAACTCAGACCCACCAATAGGGGCGTGTTTTGAAGAACTTATTGAGGTCAGATATGATATGTTTTAGTAGATTTATCATTAATAATTTAAATTGTTGATTTGTATAATTATTTGAACTACAGTTTACCCTTGATATACCGGCCAGCTCCCTCAGGCCTCTAAGGGGGGTATATCGAGGGTGGCAGTATATCAATTATAGCAAATATAACATGTAGTAGATATGCTGGAAATCCATTCCAGCTCTAATTCGCATTATATCATGGATGGTGGTACAATTAAATCAAGGGTACAATTTATATATATTATAAAATTATTATTATTAGATTAAATATATTTAAAATTTGATTACATGTATATATATATATAAAGTATATGATATTTCGATTGGAATATATCTAATTTGTTCTCTATTTAGGGAGCAGAATTGGATGTTTATGTTAAATACTGCGAAGATATCCTAGACCCTGACTCCCTTGCACTCTTACATCATTTGATAGACTCTCCAAACTTTAAAAAGACCATTCAGGTTTGTATCATCAAATAGCAATACGGTTTACAAATAATATGGATAGCACTATATAATATTATATAATATATGACATTATTTCCTAGAAAGTTCAATTTATTATAAACATTTTATAATATAAAAGAAATATATTTATTTTTTCCTGGATAAAGTTTTATTGAATTTAATATTAATCATGTTTGGAAATAAATTCAATTCTATCTTAGTTGTAAGTATATAAAGTTTAAGTAATAATTCATTTAAATATATATTTATATCTTACTTATAATCATATCATCGTAATTAATATTATATTAATATTTATATTCTTTAATTTAATATATATATATATTACTAATATTAGTAATATAATATTAGTATGATATTTTAAATGCACAATACATATATGTAATTAATCATTAATTAATATAGGATATAGAACATTGTTTTTACGAGGCCGTTAAGTATGTATTACCCAAGTTATTATTGAATGCTGTTACACATATTATATACTACTATGATGTCATTAAGGTTTATATCAATATTACATACATATAATCATTATTAGATAAATATGTTGTTTCTATATTTGATTAATTTAAAAATTTATTTCACATCCATATAATTTTCGAAATGTAATCTACAAATCGATGATGTAATATATGATGTAACATTACACTCTAGGAACTATTAGAGATAAGCAAGGATGAAGATGATTTGGAGTGTTTAAACAGCGTACACGGTACCATGTACAAGTTGAAGTCAGGTGTGGAGAGGCGATTGTCTGAGATCAGTAAAAGAAGGCCAATGTACGTTTCTTCTATCTCGTTATCTCCTCTTCCTTCTATTATAGCTACTTCTCATCCTCCTCATCCCGTTCCATCCTCCTAAGACTTGCGTTCCTCATCTCTCATAGATCACTGAACAATAGACGAAGGACAGAGGGAGTTAAACAGAAGATGGAGAAACTCAAGGTCATGGTTGACGGATTCGAGGAAGCCATGCTAACTAGTCAACACTGCACTGAATTCATTATAGGTGGCACTACTAGTATCTATTTGTTCTTATCTCTTATCTTGATACTACTACGCGCATATGTGTGTATATATGCTTTATCAATGTATGTATGTGTGTATATAGTATATCCAGTATATTATATCATTACTATTACATGTGTTCTAAAACATGCGTCTTATCACCACCATCATCAACATCATCGTCATCATCATCATCATGATCAACATCATCATCACCATCATCATCAACATCATCATTACCATCATCATCACCACTATTCCATAGAGGGCGCTCTAGTCAAGTACACCAATAATAGAAGACCGGCGTCCAGATATGTTTTCTTATTCGACGGTTTCATACTATTCACCAAGGTTTCACATTTATCACTATCTTAACCACTACCCTGACCACTACCTTAACCACTACCTTGATCACTAAGTTGACCACTACCCTGATCACTATATTGACCACTACATTAACCACCACCTTGATCACTACCTTGATCACTACCTTAACCACTACCTTAACCACTACATTGACCACCACTACTATACAAATGCCTACTGAGTCCCGCACACACACACACACACTAACATACAAACACCTGATGTTTACACAGCAAATCACGAGGCGAGGATCTGTGAGTACACCTCCTGCCGACTTCAAACTTAAAGAGATCTACAACATGAGGAAGATATCCGTATCTGATAGGGACCCATCTGATGGTTAATACTACACTACGTAACCGTAACCATGGTCAATGTTTCACCAACATTATAATAGTTTTTATCTACAAATAAATCAAATTAAAATAATTTGTCAGAATATAATATTTAATTTTGTTAGCCGGGTAAAATACTACTACTACTACTACTAATAGCGCCACCTATGTATACCTCAGATATGATGCACTGTTTCGATATCCTCGTCAACAATCAACTAGCGTTTACATTGAACTCAAAGACTGCAGATGAGAAAACACAATGGATGACAGCTCTAACATCTCTGTTGATCCACTCCACGCTGCAGAGGTTGCTAGATGCCAGACTCTCGGAGGAAGAGAAACTCTATGAGTTAAAGATTCCCTCTGCTGACATCTACAGGTATACAACTAGTCAGTAGTATGAGCTAATATTGATAACAATAGATGTATGTGTTATCTTAAGTTGGGATATATTCACGTTTAATAGATATGTAATACCAATCATGTTGCGAAGCCAAGGTATAATACTGCACATCTACGCAACGTAATTAATATTAACTTATTATAGCAGTAGTATTGAAATCACTGAAATAGATTGACGCGGTTTTTATAAAACAATGTTTTCATTATTCTATTAAATTTACATGCAATATAAGTCAGATTTTACTCACCTCATATATGTATAATTTATAACCAAACTAGACTAGTGATTTGTTAAATTTGTAAAGAACACTTAATTTTCATAATATAGACATTTTTTACATTTTAAAAGTGTACATTGAATTTACATTATAGATAACACATTTATCAGAAAATACAACCTATATGGGTGGCGCTATTCATGTTTTGAAATGAAATGCATGTTTCTCATAGAATTTCTCGATTCCTCGTATATGTTATCATTTCATTAGAAATATCTTTGATACTATGCACTAGTGATCGCAATATTGGTCATTTTTCATTATCTTGAGATAATAAAATATATAGATTTACTATCTCGAGATTATCAAATACTTGATATTTTGTAATCATAATTATATTTAATAATAATATGTTATTATTGAATAAATATATTGCGATACACACACGGTATACTTGAAATATAATGCACAGTGTTGCATTTCACATCATTCTCACTTTATACAGAACTCTCGATTCAATAACATGCAACTTGCTGTTCCTTTAATAATAATAATAATATAATATATTGTTTATTAATAATAATTCCAGGTCATCACAAATTAATTTTTCAGTAGTCCCATACTCACTGTATTCATATATAATTCATTACAAATCATAACTTTTTCAATACACTATTCATAAATGCATAATACACTTATAAATAAACATTATAACTATTTTATATAAATTATATTTATTTTAGAGTATTTTTAAGTTAAAAATTAAAATTGTAAATAATATTAAATCAACTTTAACCACAATACAAATTATTTAGAACTATAATTAATTTGTATATATCATTATTATATATTTAATGTATAGTTATTAGTGTTGGGAATTTTCAAAAATGTTGATGTATCGGTATCGAATCGTTATAAAAAAATGATATTTCAGTATCGCATCGGTTCAAAATTTAAAATAATCGTATCGATATCGTATCATTTATCAATTTAAATTTATTATATCGTATCAGTATCACTTCGAATAAATTTTAAATTTGTATCATAAAAAGTGTATTTTTTTGTGTGAAAGTGTTAACCCTATAAATATATAAATTGAAGTGAATATATTTGTATAGTATCAGATCAATAAGATAAAATATATGCTATTTCATGTAAAACACATTATAAACGACATATTTATTATTTTTAGATAAAGATATTAGTATATTTAGGATTTCATTATAAAGTCTGTTTCTTTTTATTAAAATATGCCAAGCAATAATATTTTTAATAATATATGATACACTATTTAATGATATAACATTTATTTCTTAGATAAATTTAGTAAATTTGACTTCATATTTAGATAAGCATAGATTAAATATATAATTTTTGTGTCAATTTTAAGAGTAAGAGATATAATTTGTTATTCTAGAGAGCAATGTGAAGTAATGTATATGTTAATCGTGGTGCTTTCTTTACTATAGAATTTACTTCATAGTTATTATTTGATTTCTGTAAATGATGTAATAGTCCGAGGAGGTTAATAGAATTTTAAACATATATACAAGTGAATAGTGGCACTCTCGATAACATTATATTTCCCACATTATATAATATTAAGATTATCTGTTAGGTATGAAGCCGAATGGTATGGTATTTTAATCTATGCGTATCTATATTTGAAGTCAAATTTACTAAATGTAACTACGAAAAAATTATAAAAAATTAAATTAAAACGATGATTTAAATATATAATATGATTTATTAAATATATATACAATAATAAATTATCTATAAATTTGATAAATATAATATAACAATATATAATTTTTAATACCATTTATTAAAATTTTTAATTTAAAACGTAACGTATTATAAATTATATAAATTATTTTTTTATTTAAATTTGTAATTTCAAACTATCTTAAAAACATTAAATTAAACATATAATATGAGTAATTAAGTATGCATACCATAATTCAGTAATATAAATTTAACAATAAAAAACATTTAAATTTTATATAGATTTTGACTATATTTACAAAATATTATAGGCGAAACTATAGACACTAAGATATAATTGTATATACAAATATTCATAAAATAATACTATATTTAAATATAAAATGTATCAGTTCGAAATGTTACTATTTAATCAGTTCGAGTTCAAGTTCGAAATTATTAAAAATAACTGTATCAGTTCGGGTTGAAGTTCAAGTTTGATTGCTAACACTAATAAGTATTATAATAATAGTATAATATAGTAGTCTATGACCAAATGAGACCCTACAATTATTAATTTAAAAATAATTATTTCAATATTTATAATATGAGCGATATAGAATTTGTACATTTTAATATGATGCAGTATTTCTGCATACGATTAAACATATTAAAATGACAGTATTATGATCACATCTATTAAATTAGTAATAACAATATTTAATAATATTTACTAAGTATTATTTACTAAGTTGACTATTCAATGCTGTGCTATATAATATATTAATATACTATAATTTTGAAATTTGAATTTAATTTCAAGTGATGTTAACAATTAAATGAATTTCAAAGATAATTAATAATAATAGTCGGGTACCTGACTTTTCAATAAATTTGCTGTATCTGACCCTGTCTCATAAAATAGTACAATTTTATATTTGAAGCCAGATCACGATCACTACTATAATTAACATAACTTTTATTTGATAACACATTATTATATCATTTATTATATCCAATTATATTAGAATAATCAAATTATATATTCATCAAGTTTGTCAAAATGTATTATATCAAATAATTATACATGTTATAAATTATAACTTATAATATTCTTTATTGAAATAATAATCAATAATTTGACAGATATCCACTATATATTCTGAAAGTTTGAACAATATATATTATTTAAAATTGATATCATGGAATTTTTAGTGTAGTAATATCAAAAATAATCATTCTGAGAAAAATATGTTTTAGTATACCATTATAAAAAATATTGATATTGACTTGAATGTATACATTGTGTAAGCGAACAACTCCTAATGTTTCAGAAGATATTAATAGTAAACCTCTGCACTTTCATATTCTAGTGTGTCGCTCATATCTCTAGAAATTTTATTTAGAAACAAATAGTAAATAACAATATCAAAATCAGTAATACAGCAGTACAATTTAACCAGTAACATAAGAATAGGTAGCTTTACAAATGTTAACCTGCTTCTTTATTGCAATCTTATTTATGGCACTTATAGTTAATTTTATACCCCATTTAATATATCATTTTAAGGTAAATTAACCTATTATCTGAATTTTATATAATATTATTTTTAATAAATAATATATTTATTTCAAAAACCATCTGTTTTCCCTTCATCCTTAAGGGGGTTCACGGTCTTTAGATTGCAATGTAATTAGATAGGACGTTTTTTTTATTTGAAAATTCAAAAACTCAAGAAATAATTAAGATTTTCACATAATTTAAATTGCATAATATTAAGATATATTGTGTTAATTGTTCTATAGGAATTCTAAATGATTAGAATAATAGTTTTGAAAATATCAACATTTTTAAAAAATAAAAATTTTTAAAAATAAAATATTTATTTAAAAAATTTAATTATCAATTATTTATAAACTCTACATCTAATCACAAATATTTTCTATAGCTACAATATACATATAATACTAAACATAATTTGAAAATTTGAACAAGTTTAGTCAATTATTCATTGAGAAATAGAAATGTTCATAAAAAAAACTTATATTCTGAGATAATTGATTTTAAAGATTGACTATATTATTTATCTGCTTTTTGACATTTATTATTATGGTAAAAGTTAGTTTAGCTAATTCTTACAATTTTTATATTATATTTATATAACTTGTATAATTTGTCATGCTTTTGAAATAAATTGCATCTATATAAATTATTATTATATATTATAGTTACATATGAAAGAATAAAAATATACAAAAAATAAATTTTATTATAATTATGATTGATTTTTTTTTATTAGATATTATAAAAGTAATCTATTTCCATAATCCTTTGATGAAATTTGCCTTCTTTGTCTTGCCTGTCTCCCTTTCCTAGATTCTGTCATCTGTTTCTTCTTAGAGGCTTTCACTCTTGTAGTATCTCTAGCCGCCGCATCTACCCGTAAAATCTATAAAATTGAAATATTGTAAATATTTTATGATATTATATTCCAAAATAAACATATTTATCTGACGTTTTATAAATAATATATGATAATTTTATATAGTTATATAATAGT
>OZ025240.1:74191083-74203583 GCA_964019155.1 Osedax fenrisi | reverse complement strand
ATGAATGAAACTATCGACTTGACTCCTAAATCTATAACTTACGAACACCAACCTCCCCCTATTGAATGGCATATTACTTACGACGCTACGGAATTCTCTCTAATGAACGTTAGTGCTTAAAGATGGCCAGCATCATTGTATATGTGAAAATCAATAAATCATTTGGTAAAATAAAATATTATAATCTATTCTAATAATTAAATATTGATATCACTAAATATTTATTAAAGATTATAAATTAAAGAATAATCATTATTTGAGTGATGCTGAATTGGTATTTTATATTCATAATTATATAATATATTCATAATTAAATTGCTGTTCAATCAGTTCATAACCGTTGGATATTTAATATTCGCCTACAGTTGCATCCTGTAGAGATTGCTAGACAGGTGACCTTGCTTGAGTTTGACCTGTACCGATCTGTACGCACCTCTGAATTAGTGGGGTCAGTGTGGGTTAAGAAGGACAAGACGTTGACGTCTCCTAACCTCCTAAAGATGATTGACTTCTCCACCAGGGTTAGTCGTAGTAGTGATAGTAGTTAGGTGCATGTGTATCTAATGGTTAACTTCTCTACAAGAGTTAGTTATGCTGGTGGTACAATAGTGATAGGTAGCTAGATAACTATATGTGTGACACTGGGTGCATGTGTACCTAATGATTGACTTCTTTACAACAGTTAGTTATGCTGGTGGTACAATAGTGCTAGGTAGCTAAGTAACCACATATGTGACACTGGGTGTATATATACGTGTTGATTTACTTCACAGCCATGGTTAATAGTAGTAGTAGTGATAGCTAATCAGCAAGGTAGTTATATGTAGTGTAGGCTCGCTTTCCTTATCTACTACTAATCAATTTACTTCGATATAAATTAATAAAGAAATACACGTTTCATTCCTTTATTAGAATTCCCTCGTGGTAACTGTCGATATCAGGTTTTCGCATACGTCATCTCGCTATGACCGCTAACTCAAAAGTCAAGATCACCTTCGCACAATTCAAGACGTCACGCCCACAATATCTTAAGGGGCGTGCCAGATAAATAATAACAATAATACGGTTGGAGTCGGTACAGTTCCAGAAGCAGATCATCAGTCGTAGTGGCCGCCGCCGTCGTGGTCGCAGGGTGAAGATCGGGATACGTGGTGGGGGACTACGTGGTGGGGGAATACGTGGTGGGGGAATACGTGGTGAGGGATACATATAAGGGATACATGATGATTCTCGTTATATAAACATTCATCAACCCTGACAAATATCCTCGCGCTTATATTATATAATATATATGTTATGTAACATTCATGCTCACAATCATACTGCTTTAATATCACACCGCGCCGCCAATCTAATATAATACTCTAACCATTTGAACACACACTCACACAAAGTACACTACATTACTATATAACTAAGTATGTATGTAACTCTATGTATATATGTTAACAGTTTACATTCTGGTTGGAGAAGTGTATATTAGACGAGCAGAACTTTGAAGAGAGAGTGTCAGTGGTTGCCAGGATCATGGAGATCATGGTGATATTCCAAGAGCTGAATAACTTTAACGGAGTGCTTATGGTTTGTATACAGGTGGCCTAATGGGGTTTATATACATCTAATGCTACTTCTATGTTGACATAGGTTGTTAGTGCACTGAATTCGGCTCCTATTCATCGTTTAAAGCATACGTTTGAGGTTAGCATACATCATACCCATACCAATATATATATATATAGCGAATACATAATAGTAGTATTCTTTAAAGGCTACATGTTCACATCATTACAAGTAAAATGTAGTGTATTTTAGTTATTTTTTAGTAATGTAGGTAAAGATGTCTACTAAATTACTGATTTCTTTTGAAATTGTGTTAGAAATAATTTATTTATTACGTAGATAACATTCATATCTATTTCTATAATGCCCTTACAATTCTTGTATATCAAGTATAAGATAATAAAAAGTAGATCGAGAAAATTGTTACCGAAAAAATAATAAAATATGTTTGCCTGTTTTTGAAACATAATTCTTTCGATACAGTATCTACAATTGTATTCAATTATAAAATATCTTAACTTTGTATGCTCTATATCTATACTATATTAGCGAAAATGTCTGTGTGTGTGTGTAAGTCTTAGGATCTCGCGAACGCGGTGATAAAGTGGGGGAGGGGGGGTAACATGGATGATTTACTTTTTTGGATATGTATTCACGTGATACCAATCGTTAAATAGTGTCATTTTTGAATCGATTTACGTATTCGAAAAATTTAAATTCGACGCAAATTTTTAATAAACTTTATCGTGGAGAATTTTATCGTAAATAATTTCGTAAAAATGAGTTTCTTTAATTTAGAATACATTACGTAGATTTACGAAATCCTACTTCCGGTTTGAATATCTGAATACAAATTTTAAATCGGAATTAATTTATCCGTATTATTGAGGTGAAATTCAAGAATAGAGTTAATATTTTTCAAGTTTATAATAATTATTTCCTATCTACGCAATGTAAAAATAAACTATTAAACATATGTGATGCGATACGGTGATGTAAAAAATCAAAATATATAATAATGATTCGAGTTCAATAATTTTAACTTTATTAAATAGTTAATTAAAATATAATATACTTTTATAAATTGTGACTTGTTATGTTTAATATTCTTCGAGCTACGGCCGAAAAAGTGAAAAATACATGATTTTAGAATAGTCTATTTGACTGACTTCCGGTCATATTTTCGTATAAATTATTGGTTATAAATATGATTCATCAGATTAGGAGTAAGAAAATACATATAATAAAATGAGAAAAATCATGAAAATATCAATAATATGGTTTCCATCTCGGTTTTAAAATTTCGCCAAATGCCATCATATATATCAAGAAAAAAAATATAGATTTATAAAAAAATATTTTTTCTAAAATCTATTCTATAATTATATATGAATTACATACAGAGTTAACCTTTAAAAGTATAGTGATATGTGTGTGTTTGTGTGTGTGTGGTCATTGATATTTGAGGTATTAGTTATTTTCACAGTTTTGGTTAGGTTGGGTTAAGTTTTAATTTGTGTAGGTTTTTTTTTAGCTGCATTACTTCCCTAGTTAACTTTAAAAAAGCATATTTATTTATATTGTTATTTTCACAGTTATAGTGAGGTAGGGTTAAGTTTTAATTTGTGTAGGTTTTTTTAAGCTGCATTACTTCCCGAGTGATCCTATAAAAGCATATTTATTTATAATGTTATTTTCACAGTTGTGGTTAGGTTGGGTTAAATTTTAATTTGTGTAGGTTTTTTTAGCTGCATAAATTCCCGAGTTAGCTCATAAAAGTATATTTTCACTGTTGTGGTTAGGTTGGGTTAAGTTTTAACTTGTGTAGGTTTTTTTTATCTGCATTACTTCCTGAGTGAGTCTATAATAGCATATTTATTTATATTATTATTTTCACAGTTATGGTGAGGTTGGGTTAAGTTTTAATTTGTGTAGGTTTTTTTAGCTGCATTACTTCCCTAGTGAGTCTATAAAAGCATATTTATTTATATTGTTATTTTCACAGTTGTGGTTAGGTTAGTTAAGTTTAAATTTTTGTAGGTTTTTTTTAGCTGCATTACTTCCCGAGTGAACCTTATTTTCACTGTTATTGTTAGATTGGATTAAGTTTTAATATTTGTGGTTTTTTTAGCTGCATTACTTCCCGAGTGAGCCTATACATCACCAAGTGAACCTTACGATCGAACACGGGCGAAGCCGGGCCCCAGCCGCCTAGTCTATACTATATTAGAGAAGTTGTCTGTCTGTCTGTCTGTGTAAGTCTTAGGATCTCGCGAACTCTGTGATAAAGGTGGGGGAGGGGGGGTAACATGGATTATTTACTTTTTTGGATATGTATTCGCGCGATATCAATAATCGTTAAATAGTGTCATTTTTTAATAGGTTTACGTAATTGAAAAATTTAAATTCGACGCAAATTTTTAATAACAAAAATTATTGTGGAGAATTTTATCGTAAATAATTTATTAAAAATGAGTTTCTTTAATTTCGAATACATTACGTAGATTTACGAAATGGTACTTCCGGTTTGAATATCTAAATAAAAACAAGTGCATCGGAATTAATTTACCTTTATTATCGAGTAAAATCGAGTTAATATTTTTTACGTTACGAGTTTATATTATTTATTTCCTATATACGCCATGTACAAATAAATTATTAAACATAGGTGATACGGTGATGTAAAAAATCAAAATCTACAATAATTATTCGATTTCAATAATTTTAACTTTATTAAATATATAATTAAAATAGAATATAATTATATAAATTGGGACTTCTTATGTTTAATATTCTTCGAGCTATGGCCGAAATAGTGATAAATACATGATTTTAGAATAGTCTATTTGACCGACTTCCGGTCATATTTTCGTATAAATTATGGATTCATCAGATTAGGAGTACGAAAATACATATAATAAAATGAGAAAAATCATGAAAATATCAATAATAGGGTTTCCATCTCTGTTTTAATATTTCGCCAAATGTCATCATTCGCAAGAAAAAAAATATAGATTTATAAAAAAATATTTTTTATAAAATCTATTATATAATTATATATGCAATACATACCGAGTGAGCATATACAAGCATATATATATATATATATATATATATATATGTGTATGTGGTCATTGATATTTTTAGTTATAGTTTTTGTCACTGTTGTGTTTAGGTTGGGTTAAGTTTTAATATTGGTAGATATTTTGTAGCTGCATTACTTCCCGAGTGAGCCTATACAAGGATATTTTCACAGTATTGGTTAGGTTGGGTTAATTTTTAATTTTTAGAGTTTTTTTTAGCTGCATTACTTCCCGAGTGAGACTATAAAAGTATATTTTAACTGTTGTGGTTAGGTTGGGTTAAGTTTTAATTTGTGTAGATTTTTTTTAGCTGCATTACTTCCCGAGTGAGCCTATACAAGTATATTTTCACTGTTGTGGTTAGGTTGGGTTACATTTTAATTTGTGTAGGTTTTTATAAGCTGCATTACTTCCCAAGTGAGCCTATAAAAACATATTTATTTATATTGTTATTTTCACAGTTGTAGTTAGCTTGGATTAAGTTTTAATTTTTGTAGGTTTTTTTAGCTGCATTACTTCCAGAGCCTATAAAAGCATATTTATTTATATTGTTATTGTCACTGTTGTGTTTAGGTTGGGTTAAGTTTTAATTTGTGTAGGTTTTTTTTAACTGCACTATTTCCCGAGTGAACCTATAAAGCATATTGATATATTTGTGTGGTAATTGATATTGTGAGTGTTAGTTATTTTCATTGTTGTTGTTAGATTGGATTACATTTTAATATTGGTGGTTTTTTTTAGCTGCATCACTTCCCGAGTACATTACATCACCAAGTGAACATTACGATCGATCACGGGCGAAGCCGGGCCCCGGCCACCTAGTTTATTATATTCCTGAAAATATTATAAAGATTCATCAAAGGGAAAGAAACCTATGTAGTATTAGAAATAGCATATAAATGGAAATAAAAGTACTGAGATATAAGCTTCTAAAGTTTTATTTGTATGTTATAAAAAAATTATAAAAAATAGTTATACTAAAAAGTAGATATATTTTGCGATTGAGCATGAAATAACAATATTTTGTTTCATGATAATATATATATCTCACAATCTCTAATTTACTAAGCTCCATTAGTCAGTATAAGTTATAAAAAGTTGTTTTGATAATTTTTTTTAATATTTCCATCCATTTTTACTAGCGTATTTTTATAATGTATATTTGAGGCACTTATAGTTACTTTTTATTAACATATTATAATCAATTTTAAAGATAAATAATTATTTTTATAACAAATAAAAACAAATATTATATTTTTATCTAAATTATATAACGAAATTTATAATTTTAAAATATAAAATATATTTTCTAAGATTTTGTATTATGTAATAGATATGCTATTATTACAAATATATAAACCACATTTCTATTTTATAACATGTCATTAACAATATTGTTAAGATAATTTTATATTAAATTTTAAACCTATATTTTACCTGGTATACAAATTATTTTTGTATTAAAATAAATTAATAAAAAGTATAAATTTCTTTTTGTGATCATCAATTATATTATGATTTAATTCACTTTTACAATATTATATTAATATACAGTTAATAAATAAAAATATAGACTTTAAAAGAGGTTATTAATATAATAAGATATTAATGATAAAGAATTTACCAAATCATCTTTAAAATGGATATCTATTTTTTAATATTAACTTAATATACAAATAAATTTTATATATAAAACTTATATATTATATTATACTATATTTAGTATTTTTACTCTAAATCTTTAAATATACTGAACAGTCTAGTAGTAACAGTCTATCCGATATCTTAACGTGTACATCTTTATTATAGGAGATAGACCAGAAGTATTACAAGCTAATGAAGTCAGTGATGGAAGCTAATGAACTAAATTCTGATCACTACAAGCGCTACATTGAGAAGCTTCGGTCCATTAACCCACCATGCATCCCATTCATGGGTTAGTAGTTCCCCCCCTTCCACCATCCCCCCCTTCACTCACGACTATCATCGGTGCCCCCTCCCATCACTATTCCATCACACATAGAAAGTCTCCCCCACACTACTATGCTATCTAACATAGGCAGTCTTCCCCCCATCACTCACTATACCATCTCACCTAGGCATGTACCTTTCGAACATCCTAAAGACTGAAGAGGGTAATCCTGACTTCATCGCTAACTCCTCCTCTGATGATATCATCAACTTCAGTAAACGCAGGAAGGTTGCAGAGATTATCCTAGAGATTCAACAGTTTCAGAATCAGCCTTACTGCCTCACCGTTCAGCCTGATATTAGGGTTAATTTCATAGTTATCGCCCTATTAAGGCTTAATTCATTAATAAATAACCTTACTGACTATTTCACGACATTCATTCAATTCTAATGATTTGTATATTTACAGAATTATTTTGAATCGCTGAATCCATTAAACGGAAAGTGTACGAGTGATTTCAATGATGAATTGTTTGATGAATGCTTAAAGATTGAGCCCAGAAACTCTAAGTTTGCACCTAAATTTGTAAGTAGTGTTTAATATGTCATTTAAAAATATAAATCATATATTTAACATATATTTATATATATATGTGCATAACATTAAGTAATATGTCATAATATCTAAATTTTAAAAGCCTCCCTTTTAACCTTCACCAATACAACTATTAAACCCTTGCAGCCTCGTAAGTATACTAAAGACCTACTGAAGTCTCCCGGCATCAAGCATGTAGGCAGACATTCAGTGAATAGAACTGGAGCCCCTACCTCTCTGTTCTCTGGCAACTCTCCCTATGTTAACAGGAAGAAAGTTGATCATTCAGGTATGTTATCATAATAGTTGACATTACAGTTAATATTACAAGTAGTATATTATCATGTAAGGTTTAGTGTATATTAAATATATAATAGTTGACCAATGTATAGTATAAAATATTATATTTAGTTATTAATTTCATTTTAATTATATATTCTTATTTCAATAATTATATTTTAAATCAAAATTCATAATAATATTATATATAAGATAGTTAGGGTAGTACAAGGGATGTGGTGTGTATGTCTTTAGTGTTGTCGCCAACATTAATAGTTATTAAATATTAAGTATAATAAGTTTACTAACAAAATTAATAAATCAATATTTGTAAAAGACTAACTCTTTCTAAAAATTTTCTGAAATATTTAGTCCATCAACTTTTGTCAATGAGTCTATTATTAGTAATTATAGTCATTGTAAATATTGTGCATATAATTGTGTTTTATAATGATTAATCACAAGTACTTTACACATATGTATACTATTTATGTATAGTCAATCTTTGTATATAAAAGAGATTTGTCATAGTATATTATTTAATATTTTATCTTTATAAACTTTAATCAAATATAATATACATATTTATTCAAATAATGCAATAACATATAAATACTAGTTGTATTGTTTAGCAGCAATGAATATAAGTATTTATCTGATGGTGTTTGTAAATTATATCAATGTTACTTCATTTTTATTAGTCTAATCATACTTTTATAAAATATTTTCTGTAAATATATGTTATAGTATAAACCCAACCCAAACCTACATACTCTATATTAAAAGGTATGTTAAATACTCTGCGTAGGAATGTAAACACTCCCTCTACTTCTTTATTGAGGCATTGATTATCATTTCAGGTATACAATATTTTATATTTATTTAAATGTATAACCAATAGTATTTCATTATTGTTTATCAACATATATTATCTTCTCTAATATTACAATGCACACACACACACTACAATAGGAGATGCTGATTCGTCTTCGAACCCCACCACCCCCAGAACCCCCAGTTCTCCTGTGAAGCGCTCCCCTGAGAGCAGCGTGTTCGAAACAGTCCAGATCGGTGATAACGGTACATACATTAACACTAACAATAATATCTCCCTTTAACTGCCTCACTGCCTGTGTGGCACAGTTGGCTAAGGCGTCGGACACACAAGCAGTAGGAAACGGGTTCGAGCCCCATCCCAACCATTAAAATAATATTTAAAAGTGATCTTATATAATTGTGTATACATAAATGATCGGCTCTCGTTAAAACCATGGATGCCTTAACATGAGCGCGGCTTCGAAGGGACATTAGAGCCATATATGATTATAAGTGAAAACTTCATCTAAGTTCCTGGATGGGATGAAAGGACTCCACCAAATAAACAACTATAGACATCGAAGAGAGATAGATAACTGACCTATCACCTCATTAACCTATAGGTCAACATGGTCCCGCCCCTCCGATGCTTACCACACTATCAAGTTGTTGTTCCAGTGAAGGATACGCCAGTCTCTCAGCTAATGCAGCCCCCTTTTCCTCTACTCCATCTTCTCCTAGTTATAATTCATCAGGTTCAGTATATTATGATAAGTTGTATCAACTCTGATATCTGCATGTGTAATCAAGCACTTAGTATTTCAATTCTGTAATCTTGTGTAATATATTGCATATCAATATTTTCAAAAATAACACAAAATATAGTTTATTTAATATGTATAATTAACTAGTATTTGTAATTCATTATTATTTAATAATCTAATATAATATATTAATAATATTTACCAAATTATTTCTAATATATTTATAAAAATATAAATATTATTTTATTTAAACATGTTTTTTTACATATATATATATATATATATAGGTAATGAAAAATAATTTGAATTAAATTTGAGCATATAAAATGTGTCATAAAATATGCTATTTAAACATTAAATATATCTATTTTTAAAATTGGTAATATAATTATTTATTAAAAACATGTTATAAATAAATGTACACTAACTAGGATAAGTAATTAATTGTATAGTGTATAGTATATCATAAAATATGCATTTTATGATATTTCTAGATTGTATTATAAATTTGTTAACAGGTAATATTAATATACACTAGAAGACACATATTTATCCCATCATGCAATCAGTAACATATCTGCCAATACCCCTAGATATGGTTCCATCGTGTCGTGGTGCTAATCCCCCCGCCCTACCACCCCGTCGTAGACGTGACACGGGGTCAGGACGAGAGTTGACCTCTGGAGAGAACTCACCTTCACACCTGATGAGCTCTTCTATGCCCCCTCAACCCACTCGAGAGTATTACACCTTCAATCAAGCCCCGCCCCTTCCCCCGAGAGCCGCACCCATTAGCGGGTCGAGAACTTCCGTTAGGTCCGCCTCCTCTGACTCACTTTCCATCACCCCACAACTACCGCCCAAGACTTACAAGGGATCCATGTCTCGTGATAGATTCTAATGACGCACAGTGATGATGTACATTGTATTATACACTATCACCAAATTAATATACACTACTACTACTACTACTACTACTACTACCACCACCGCAACAACTACTACTACTACTATTAACTTATTATACTACGAATGCACAACGACATACAATCAAATTTATTATGTATGAATGTGAATAGCGAATGCTTTTATTCGAGATAAAGAGAAAGAGAGAGAGAAAGGCAGATAGAGATATGAAGAGAAAGCTTATACCTGGAGTAACACACCAAACTCTTCATCCTCCTCTTATCTTTCATCAAATTGTGATATTTTATTCATTTTATTGTTTTAATTAAGATCATATTTTATTGTTTTCAGTTGATTGTTATTGATTAATATATTGCTGTATCACCGATATCACTGTTTAACACCTAATCTATGTCAAGATGACCTTGTCAAGGTCATCATCATTATCATCGTCATCATCATCTCGTCCTTTTCATCATTGTTATATTGTTTTGATATTTATTAATAGATTTCAATGACTTATATCATTATAACAATTGTCTACGACTCTATTTTTATGTAGTGTATAGGAGACATAGCTGCTCCAATGGCGGAGTCTGATTGGCCGATATCTTCCCTGCACATCTCTACCGGCAGACAATACAGCTGTTCTATCTTCTCTTTGATGATCACATTCTTTAATATCACTGTCCCACTCGCTGTTTGTCATCAATAATTCAATATTATTTCATTATATTCAGAGATAATTTAGTTATGTTAAATTAAAATTTATAAATTGGTTATATTTTTATATTAAGAAACTTATTAAGTTAACGAATGTTAACACGTATAAGATAAGAATTACAACCTAGTATTCTCGTAATGCCAGCCTCCTTCAGAGTTTCCGAAGACATCATAGAATACAAGTTATTGATAACTCCGTGACACAGTGACCTATATACACTGCCCAGCTCATAGTAACGATGACATATGTTTCCAACCGATGCCTGTGTGATACATGCTGAAATAGTACATACTAGTCTCATAGGCTAGAGTTTAAGGAATGAGATGATATCGGCTAACTTTCTGATAGGGACAATGTCGCTCTCCGAATATCGTGGGAACTATGAACATGTCACCTTCATCTGAGTGTTTCTGTTGATTAGCTAGTCTTTGAATCACCTGCCATATCTTATCTTGAGGTACTCCTATGCCTGTGCAATATGTAATGGATTAAGTTACCCATTTAATGAAAGTTTCATAGACATTGTATGTATAAAAATTGTTCATGATTTCAAAATTAAATAATATAGTATCCCTACTGTATTGGATTAATAAAACTGCCATTTACAATATTATATATCGTTAAGAATGTTATATAATATAAAATATTACTAAATAAGTAATGTGTAGTAATATATATTTGTGCAAATTAATTCATTATGCATCATGGCTTCTATAGCATATTTGATGTACCACTTAGAATATGATTATATTCATGGCCAAAAGCACTATCTATATATTATATTGATGTATTAGTCAACCTAATTAGTTGTATATAATAATACTAATTTACTTATAGAAATAATTACTATGAATCTAATGTATCATGTTATGACATGTTATTCATATTATATAATAACATTAAAATATAGTATTCAAATTAACAATATTAAATAATAATTTATTTGTATTCAATATAAGATTTTTAAATCAATAAATAAATATTGTGAACACTTTTTTAGTAGACTACATTTTAATTTAATTTTCATAAAATGAACACAAGATTTATAGGATATTTATAACCTATATACAATATAAAATGTTTATTTATTATACAATAAATAATCTATAGGGAATAATGTATTACTAGCCTAGTTCATGTGTCCATTGTTGTAGCATGTTAACGAATGAAGACTACATTGCCCCCGGTTAAGATGGCTGCTACGGCCAGATACCGGTCAGTGTGTTGACCAGTGGCGTTGCTCTCGTGCGAGAAATAGGGCAGGTAATCAATGTTTGGTGTGGCATCGTCTAATGTATAATCAATCAATGTAATAGTATTTATACCACTAGTGTTTGTTTAATGGTAGGTAGTGTTGTACTATAGTCTAGAGAGGATAGGTTGAGATGTAAGTAGATATTTAAATGTAAATTAAAAACAGATATATATATAAAGATGAGCGGTAAATATATCTCCGGTGCCGGTCATCTTTACACGCCACTCCCATTCATGGGCTAATCTACTGAAATAGGTGCACCACCATGTATGTAGAAACCTATATATATATATATATATGAGACACACTGAGCTACAAAGTTATGAATATGACCCAAGACGTAATGTATTATAGTTAACTTATCACTTAATATGTAGGTATTAAACGTGTTACACTATATGTAATACGTTTGCTGGGGATGTTACGGTAACTACCTTTGTTTCTGAGATCATGTAATTGATAATATACTTAAATCTCTAGATGTTAATAAACCTATTCAACTAAAGTATACTTCTATTAAATCTATCTGCAGCGTTTGATACGCTCGACCACTCAATTCTGTATACTAGACTTACTTAAATTGGTCTGGATGAGATAGACCTTGATT
>OZ025240.1:74178583-74181083 GCA_964019155.1 Osedax fenrisi | reverse complement strand
ATCTGACTATATTCATCTTGATGATTATAAATGTGTACTTAATAGATTTAATAATAAATATGAATTACGATCAGTTTTAACTAATTCTAATAAAGTTGATTGGTCAAATCAGCCTCTATCAATATCTGATGTCGATTTACTAAAATGGTCCACAAGTTATGACGCATTCATATCTAATCTAAAATCAAAAAGTTCTAAAGATGACTTAACTAATCAAAATACCCACCCTACAACTGATACGGAATGACTAAACCCTGATAACTTACTAACATGTTCTCTTATTAATGCTCGCTCAGTCAGAGCTAACATTAATTTTATCAATGATTTTAATAATGAATTTAATCATGATATTGTTATACTTACGGAAACCTGGCTTAATGATGATTCATCTTCAGTGATATCAGAGCTTATGAATAACTCATATTGCTTTCAACATACACCTCGTGAAGGATCTAAAACTGGAGGCGGAGTTGGCATTCTATATAGTAAATCAATTAAACTTCTAAGTTATACAAAATATCCTATCTCTAGTTGTGAATGCTCTATAGTTTCATTACGTACAGCTTTAAATAACACTATAAAGTTTATAATCATATATCGACCCCAATCGAATAACTATATAACTTTTCTAGATGATTTTAATGATCTTCTCACTTCGATTAAATTAAGTAATACAATTATTCTTGGTGATTTTAATTTCCAAGTTAATAAAAACAAAACTCCTTCGAAACAACTTATTTCATTATCTAAATCACACTCATTATATCAACTTATAACTACACCAACTCATACATCTGGCAACATAATTGACCTAGTTTTTACAATAAATAGCCCTCAACTTATGATTAATATAACAAATACTAACTTTTTAATTACTTATCATTATGCCATTACATTTACAATTAATACTCCAATAGTTAAATCTCAAATCAATAGAATCAACTACAGAAACATTTCGAAGATACCAATTTATTTATTCACTTCTAATTTATCTTCATTAATATCTAATGAGACTACAATTAAGGAATTAAATAAGTATCTAATAGATATGTTAAATAAATTTGCACCTACCAAATTAAAGATTATTAAAAGTTCTAAAAACAAATGGTTTAATAACGATACTATTTTGGCCAAAAGGGCTATGAGAACAAACGAACGCTTTTTCTCAAAGTTTCCTTCTAATAGCTCTCTAACTACTCTCATTGAATCCAAAAAATATTTCTAATATTCTATTGAATGTGCAAAGAAAAAATTCTATCTAAATGAAATACTTAATAACAGTAATAATATAAGAAAGTTATATTGTATTACAAATTCACTGTTAGGAAAAACGAAAAAGTCTATATTTCCAGATACCCCTTTAGAATTATTATGTTCTGAGTTTGCTAATTTCTTCACTGAAAAATTAAAAAAACTTCGATTAACTTATAACTTTACTTATAACCCACATGTCAATGTAACTCATCAACACTTAAACATAAGATTATCGTATTTTATTCCAACTAATCACGAACAAATTTTTGAATTAATTAACCATTCAAAATCTTCTGCTCCACACGACCCAATACCGCTACTTCTATTGAAAAAAATGTCACGTATGTTAACCATTCCAATTACATTAATCATAAATCGATCAATGTCTACAGGCATAGTACCTCCCGAACTTAAACATGCAATTATCTCACCAATATTAAAAAAAAATAAAACTAATCACAATTTACTTAATAACTATAGACCTATATCACAATTACCTACCATAGCTAAGATTCTTGAAAAAATTGTCTCCAACCAACTAAATAATTACCTCCTTACGAATAAACTAATTTACGACTATCAAAGTGCTTACCGCGTTAACCATAGTACCGAAACTACTGTAATACACGTAATTGATAATATACTTAGATCTCTAGATGTTAATAAACCCATTCATCTACTACTATTAAATCTATCTGCAGCGTTTGATACGCTCGACCACTCAATTCTGTATAATAGACTTACTGAAATTGGTCTGGATGAGATAGCCCTTGATTGGATGATATCTTTTATCAGTAATCGTTCATTCTCTGTTAAAACTGGGAAATTGTATTCAAAAAATCATACTTTAGAATCAGGTGTCCCTCAAGGTTCTGTTCTGGGACCTATTCTATTTCTGATCTACATAAAACCTTTATCACATATTATCAGGCAATTTGAACATATTAGATATCACCTGTATGCAGATGATATATTGATATATTCTACCTTATCTAGATATAGCTCTATGAATTGCAATGATTTATCTAATTGTGCAAATGCTATATATACATGGCTTAATGATAATAAGCTATCATTGAATACCTCAAAATCCAAATTATTAAACATTCCCAGTAATTTTGATAATTTCCCAATTGTAACAATTAATGGTAAAGTCATAGAACCTAATCTTAATATTAAATATCTAGGTGTTATTTTTATTCAGATATCAAATTTAACACACATATTATGAGTTTATGCAAAAGAG
>OZ025240.1:74146083-74176083 GCA_964019155.1 Osedax fenrisi | reverse complement strand
TAACCAAACATGTATACACAATGTACTATACAATTATATAAGTATACTTATCATATATGTATACATAATACCAGTGTTCCATAGGTTATTACTGCCTATGGACCATAGGCTATGGTAATAACCGGTAATACCCTGTCCGGTAAAAACAGGTGTTTACCATGGTAAAAACCTATTGTTGTCTATATAATTAAATATAATATTATCTATATTATCTACTATTGTCTATATAATTTACAATTATATATTATTTATAGATTTTATATGTAATAGATAATATACAATTATAAAGTTAAACAATACTACATTACAATCAATATTATAATATTTTTTATATTTTTTTAAAAACAACCTTTATTAATTTGAATCTATGTAAAGAATAATTTAAAAAAATAAATAATATAATATTGAAATTTAAATAAATGAGTAAATAAGTAAATATATATATATATATATATAAAATATTTAATATAATAATATATTTATTTTTTTATTAATAAAAGGTAAATCCCCATTCACACCAACAAAAGTCGGCCGATTTTTCACCGATATGCGCAGTAACGTAATAATCAGTAAATCATTAAATATTTAGAGATATTTCCAAATGATGAATAACGATATAGGTGATATATTGGTGATATATCGGTAGGGGTGTCGCACAGAGAGAGAGAAAATCGGCCGACCATTATTTGATTTTATACCATGATAATAAAATAAATTTAATTAAATATATCTATAGATATTGATTTTTTTAAAATATAAATGGCATAATTAAAGAAGAGTGATAACATGTTTGGACAAATTTTCAAATAAAGCAGTATTTATCTATTAATTAACCATAACATTTATATATAAATGAATCAATATTACTTTAAATTTTTTAAATTTCAATGTAACATTTTTTGTAAACTATTATATTTTATGAGTACTAGGTTTTTTGCCAGTTTTTACCGGTAATTTTGGGTTATTACCGGTTTTTCCCGTTAATTAACATGGTAGAGATAGGTTTTTACTTTTTTTTGCCATTCTGCCCGGTAAAAACAGGTTTTACCAAAAATAATGGAACCCTGCATAAGATATATGGTATATATATATATATATATATATATATATATATACTATTTTGTATGTAGGCATGTTGTAAACGAATCAAATAGCGAATATAAATGTATACTAGATAAGTCATATAATTATACAATGTACAATAAACATCTTATAAACACCTTTACTGTGATAATACTAAACAAATATACATATATAGGTTTATGATGTTGTAAACAAAATCTAGAGATCCTACATGTATACACGTAGGCATACACATACACATACACATACACACACATGCACTAGAACTTCAACTTGTTATATAATACGACGTAATTAATTAGTTGGCGCATTACTTAATTATTCATGAATAGATGTATGCAGACTGATAAAAAGTTCATTAGTAATGAATAATAAATTAACTATTAATCAGAACTAATGAGATGTGGTGAGATTTGATGAGATTTAACGAGATTGTTCTGTGAGATAATGTGAGATCTTAAGACGCAATATTACGTATATTTAATTACTGTATATCGATTTTTTATAATGATGATCACATATTATTGAATTTAGAAGTACTAAATTATTCTAAATAATTCAACATAAAGGTTTTAATCTATCTTTATATGATGATTTTACTAAAAAGTTGGGTTTTTTGGGATATTCTAGGTTTAAATAAAAAATAAAAAATAATTGGTTTTGAGTTAATTTTAATAAAAAAAATTGTTAGGTTTTTGTCAACCCTTGTTATAGAGTACCAGGGGTTTATGCAAGGTTCACTCTAAATATCTAAATGTGTAAAATAAATGTAAAATAAAACCTATATGTAGTTCAAACAAGTCCCTTCACCGATATCCTCACAACAGTTAAAAGGAGAAAACTGAAATGGTATGGACACGTGACCAGAGGCGATGGACTTGCCAAGATAATCCTTCAGGGTAATGTCGAAGGTAAAAGATCCCGTGGACGTCCAAAAAAACAATGGATAGATAATATAAAAGAATGGACCGGAAAAGGCTTCAATGAACTAAATGAAATTGTATATGACCGGAAGAAGTGGAGAAAATTTTGTTTCAACGTGACACGCCCCCACGGCTCAACAGGCTAAGGGACCAAGGTAACAAGGTAATATCATATATGATAATATATATATTGTTACGATAGAATGTGCTTGAGGATATCTCTTATTAACTACTTATCATTGCATTATTTTCTATTGAAAACAATAACAATAATAATATTTATATTATGCAACTTCCATGATTCATTAATACACAATATCCTATATATACATATAAATGTTTGTGTGTGTATTATATACTACTATAATACTATATTTAATATGCATGAGATACAATGTAGATATATAGGTCTACATTGTATCTCATGCAAGTCATAACTTCAGAAGATTAGTGACCACATGGTATAGTAGTAATGGATGTATAGTATACCACTGTATAGTATACAGTGATTTCCTGTGTATCATATAGGGTATTCTAAGAGTGATGCTAAGTAATATATCCGTTATGAGTAATGGTGCAACATCATAAACGGATACATATCGGTATGTATATCACCATGGTATGTATTATATATAATGTTTATCGTAATACTTTTTATTTTTTTTAATTTGGATGTATATTTGGGAAACACTTTGGATTCAACAATTTGCATGGTAAAAGATAGGGAAATTAGCATTAAATTATATAGATGTACATTTTCTTTAGTAAAGTACAAGTACAAGTATGTTATGTTTAGGATGTAAGTAATATATGTAGTTAATATGAATTATATCATTACATTTTTTTTTTTATTTTCTAGGTTTTTTTTCATTTCTGTGAATTTTGTAACAACAAAATATGAAGGTACATTTTTTGTTCAATAATATTATTTTCTAAACATATAATAAATATAATAAGAATGTGTTTATGAAATTTTATATAGATATATTTATTTAAAAAAATAAATTCCTATGAAATATCATTGATTTTAACAATACATTTTGTAAAATTACTAACAAATTTGTCGAGATCATATTACACCAACTTTTTTTTGTATTTACATAATCAAAATTAACCTCAATTAGTAGCTGAATATGAAGATAATACATTTTTTATACATATATTACTTAAATTTGTATAACTTAAAGTGAGCTAATTTTAGATAAAAAATACTTTCTATAATTATATAAATATTTAGTTACAAATATACTAGAATATTTTTTTAAAATAATTTATGATACAATTAATATAAACTACATATATTACAAATATAATGTGTGTATCTTAATTATTTCCATGGAAAATAAACATTTATGTAATTTAATGCTAATTTCCCTATATTATGTATATCTATCCCTACCTGTGTACATTTTTGATGCATTTTATTTTGACATCAGATGGACTAGGGTGGCTTATAAACAATAAACCTAAAAATAAACAAAGTATTACGATATACATAACCATAGGTACCCGCATATAACGTACATATAGGACACTTTATGTATCATCACTCTTAGTGCGGGTTATCCGATATTAAGATTAATTTATTTTCATAATCAATAATGTATGCCCTTTTTGTACATTTTTTAAAACTTCGAAAGTCATCGTAATATTGCACACAAAAACTAAATTAGATACTTATTGTAATCATCATATCTATTAAATACACAATGTGGCAACTGGATTTAAATCATCACTCTTGGTGTACGACTTATACTGCACGCACGATTAATAAGCGTATGCGCATGTGCGTATGTTTCGTAAGCATCCATACACACGCATACAAACACACGCGAACACGTGTGTTGATCACGTAATGAACTAGGTGCACTCAGTATTACCTGCAGACGTGAGGGTTTAACCGTGGTGAATAGCTGGCTGTGATGATGATTAAGTCTTACATGTCATGTATACTTGCATGTGTACAGGTAGTTACACAGGTAGTTACACAGGTAGTGCACACCGTGTAGTAGGTAACACACTATTCGGGTGCATGTACCTACGTAGTATTTACCTATATACCCATAGCCATCAATTGTCGGTAGGGGGGGGGGGGGGCGAGGCCCCCAACTATATTTAAAGACCATATATTTTCTAGCATTGAAGTTTTTATGAACACATTTTATAAGTTTTACTGATAATATATCATGATACATATAATTATTATACAATTATATATATATATACAATTATTGTATATTAAAAAGTCAACAATAATTTCAGCGAGCATTTTGTAATGATTATTCACTTAACATTTAATCAGAGTCGGCTCAAGGGAGGGGCAATTTCTGGGCTCAACATTTTAGGGGCATAACAAATTTGTTAAATTAAAATGATTAGTGGAGAGTTGAGAGAGACTTTAACCAACAATTTTTTTTACAACAAAATTATACTACATCTAACATACTGATATTTTTATTCATTAACATGTTTAGTATATTATAATTAATAAATGAGGTATTCATTTTTTCAACAACAAAAAAGTCAGAAATATTGTTATTGACAAATTAAAAAAAAATTAAAAATGGCTAATATCTCCCCAAAATATGAGGAGATATGAGCCACTTTATTTATTTAAATCTTATTATAATCAAATTTATCAAATTAAATAAGATTTCCACATTAGTGACATTCCACCACCAATGATATATTGGATATATTAATAATTTTTCAGAAAGAATATTGCGTAAAATAAATATTTAATTATAATTATATCATCATGATGTTGACTGCAGTTGTTTTTAATTTATTATTTTATAAAATATTTTATTAAAATTATTTAAAAATATACTTTTAAGATATATAGAATATATAGATTGTATTGTTATAGATTTGTTAGTTATTACTACCCGACAAACAATTAGTACTGCACAGGACTCCTGCAGGAGTCCTTATTTGTAACAATCGGCCTATCTATTATACATGTAAGCAGGGACAAATAAGGACTACAAAACGAATTTTCTGCATCCTGCTAATGACGAATAAGGACTAAAAAACGAATTTTCTGCATCCTGCTTAGGACAAATAAGGACTAAAAATGGACATTCTGCATCCTGCTAAGGACAAATAAGGATAAAAGAATGGACATTCTGAATACTGGTAAGGATAAATAAGGACAAAATAACGGACATTCTGAATACTGGTAAGGACAAATAAGGACAAAATAACGGACTTTCTGAATCCTGCTAAGGATAAATAAGGACTGAATAACGAACTTTCTTAATCCTGCTAAGGATAAATAAGGACAAAATAAAGGATTTTTTAATCCTGGTATAGACAAATAAGTGTCATATAAAGTATTTTCTATTCCTATATATAATAACCCAGAATTCAACTTACATCAAAAACGTAAGTTCAAAATTTAAGTTCAACTTAAGTCAATGGTAACTAATTACTTATGTTCAACTTAAGTTCTAAACTAAATTCTAAATTCAATAATAATAACATTTTAATATGTACTCTTTAATCGATATTCAATTTCTATATATTCAATATTGAGCAATTAGTTCAACATGATTTCCAATTATATTATCAATATAATTACGATTAAAATTGTAGTTCAATGTGTCAATTTAATGAGATTATGATAATTTAGAAAAATATATAGGATTACTTAAATAATTTTAGTTTTTAGAATAATATTTTATTTATTAAAAGCAGTATATTAACTTAAATATAAAAGTAAAATAATAATTAATAATTAATTTGCATAAATAAAAATTAAATCAATATATTAAATTATTAAACGGTATAATATGTTATTCTTTCTATATTAAAACAATTATATATATACTTATTAATAATTAATAAACAGATAAATAAACAGTAACATATTATACTACTGAGCAGGGTATATAAAGGACACACAAAGTAAAGTTCTGCATTCTATTTATAGCTATACAAATGTTACTGTGATGTTACTGTAGATGTCCTGCTCAGTAACATATTATACTACTGAGCAGGGTATATAAAGGACACAAAAAGTAAAGTTCTGCATTCTATTTATAGATATACAAATGTTACTGTGGTGTTACTGTTGTTGTTGTTATTGGCGGCAGGATGGCGTCACATGGACCAAAGTCCATGTGCGAACGCCAGAACAGCCCTTGGGTTTGAAACCAAGACTGATAGATGGGGTGCCGTCCCCCCAAACATACGAATACGTTTCACGGCCGTCGCCGGGCACTCCTGAATCCAGTGCTCGAGAGTTTCAGGATCCGCTTCGCAATAAGGGCAGGTTGGCGAGGAGTTTGCGTCCACGACGCTTCTGTAGGCTGCAAGTTTGCGGCAGTGACCGCTGCGGAGCTGCGCGATGAGAACAGCATCGGGTCTGGAAAGAGGGTCAGAGTTGCGGGGTCCGTCGAAGACAGCTTTTGTCCTTAGGTGGCTGGTGGGCGGGTCGACGATTTCGCGCTTGATGCGCGCCTTGGCCGATTAGAAGGAGATCCCACCGAGGTTAGGCAAGGACACATCTGTTGAGATCGCCGACCCCCCTGCTGCGTTGTCGGCCCATTCATTGCCCACTAGCCCGCAGTGACCTGGTACCCATTGCAGAATGACCGGGGACCGGAGCCTTGCAAGACCTGCTCTTAGTTGGGCGAGGCCCTTGTCATCGGTCTTCTCGGAACCTTTCAGCGCATTTAACGCAGCCTGGCTGTCCGTGCATATCATTGACATACCCACAGGTTCGCTCGCTTCTAGGAAATCCGTGGCCAACAGAAGGGCAGCGACATCGGTCTCGTACGAGGAGGTCCAGCGATTGCCCTTCTTTGATACAGAATCGTGGGGTAGATGAGCGTGGGGTTCGTCGGAGGAGCCTCCGTGACGATCGGCGATCGTCGATCGCCGTACTGCCTCCGAAAGCGATGCCGCCGACTGCAGAACCATCGGTGTAGATAGTCAGTTCGAGGGTTCCTGCGTCGTTTATGGACCGAATCGCGTCCGCCAGAATTTCCACAACGCTGTTCTTCTTCGAGGAGCCGCACACCAATGAAGTCCTGACCGACCACAACGGAGAAGTATCCCATTTCCACGGTGGGAGGTGCCATTTTTGAAATAGCTCGCGGGGAATCTCGTCAAGACCTACTTCTTCGCACTCGGCCTTGCCCATGCAACTGAAGCTGTTCCTATTCTTCCATCTGTGCTTTACAGGGGAAGCAAACAAGGAACGCCTCGGGTTGTCTGGGGGGAGTCTTGACGACTTCTCCCACGCGATCAGGCAGTTCCTACGCACCGTTGTGGCGAATGATGTTAACGCGGCCTCATTTCTTAGGCATTCTAGCGGGGTGTCAGCTAATTGGCCCGTGAGACAACTGAGCGCGCGGTTCTGGATTCGCTCTAAGATCTGCAGGTTGGATTTGGCTAACCAGGGCTGCCACGCTGCGCCACAGAAGTGGAGGACGCTATGAATGGTAGCCATATATAGTTCTGAGACTATGTCGGCTCCAGCCCCATTCCTTCGATGCTAGCGATGCCATGATCCGTATGCGGCCCATCACTCTCGCCTTAACAGCTTCCGCTTGAGGACGAAAGGAGAGCGTCCGGTCATACATGACCCCCAGGAACGTGGGGGTTCTATTAAATGCGAAGGCTTGGCCGTTGAGCTGGATCGAAGGGGACCAGTTCGCTTCTGCGGGGTCTGTGGAAAAGAAGGCCACTTCGCATTTGGACGGGTTCAGCATCAACCTGTGCTCCTCACTCCATGCACCGAAGTTGTTTACCGCTCTCTGGACGGCCTCCTGAGAAATCACTCTGTCCTTGTGATGTGACCAGACCGCAATGTCGTCCGAGTACATGCTAATGAACGTTCCTTCCGGAGCCGCATCACGAATCCCGTTGATGTAGAAGAGAAAGAGGAGAGGAGAGAGAACCGATCCCTGAGGGACTCCTTGTTGGAGCTTCATTCTGCTCCCGTTTACTCCATCTAGCCTCACTCTCGCTCTTCTGTCCGTCAGGAAGCCACGGACCCAACTGACCATCATCCGCGGCACGCCTTTCGCGAGAAGGATCTCATACAGGCGGTCGCGCCAAACGGTGTCGAATTCCTTACTGAAATCCAGCAACGCAAGAACCGTCCGTGAAGCGGGTCGGGTCTGGAACCCGTTGCTGATCGATTGCGACATACGTAGGACTTGATCTTCACATGATCGCATAGATCGGAAGCCGGCTTGGTCAGGGCTCCACCACCCGCTCGACTATGCTAGAATAGCTAGATGATTCGCCATCCTCTCCATGGTTTTGGCGATGCAAGACGTGAGTGAGACGGGGCGGAAAGAGTCTATCTGACTCGCCTGCTTTCCTTTCTTCAGAAGGGGGATAATGAGGGCCTCTCTCCAATGTGAAGGGCTAATGCCGAGGCTCCAAGAGTCATCGTAGATGAGCGCCTCAGTACCGAGAGCACGGATGAATCGTGGAGCGATTCTGTCTCGGCCGGGGGCTCCTTTGGACTTCATGCTTCCAATAGCAGACTTGAGCTCTGCTAACGTAAACTTCTTGCAGCTCTCTTCAGCGACGGATGGGGCGTTCAGGAGGCGGGGCACGGTGTTCTTTCGGCGTTCCGGCTTGGGGATGTTCAACCGGCTAACAGCTGCGTACCTCCGCATGAATGCATCGGCCTTTGCCTTGCTGGTAGAGTAGCTCTTGCCTTCGTGCACAAGCGTCTCGTTCCTTATGCTCGATGCGCACTTTCCGCTCAGAGATTTGATTGTCGACCAGATTGTATTGGGATTTTCACTGAGGTCGGCGCTGGAAATAAATTCCCGCCATCTGTCCTCTTTGCTGGTGCGAATCAGCAGCTGAACCTTTCGGCATGCACTGACCCATTCCCTTCTGTTTACCACGATGTCTCTTCTGAGGTGGTTGCACGTCCTTAATGCCTCTCTTATCTCCCTGCTCATCCACTCCTTGTCGTTTGTCGTGGCCTTCACCTTGCCGATGTTCGCCTTTGCTGCACTTAGCATGGCCTCATTCAGATACCTCATCCTAGCATCTAATGAGGCTGTGGCTATAGCCACATATATGTGGAGTACACTTACCCCATGGGGTGGTCATAACAGAGACTTCGACATCCCTGGAAAAGCCTTCGAAATCGGCTTTAGCCCAGTTCCATCGAAGTTCTGTGATCGGAGGTGGTTTCATCGTTGATAGGGGGCAGTCCACGGTTACAATAATTGGGAGGTGGTCGGAGCCCATGCACTCTATGGTGTCCATTCTAACTTATCCAGCCAAAATTGTTGACCATGGTGACGTCTGGTGAGCTGCGACCGCCTGTGCCGGCATTGACTCTCGTTGCAGAACCATCGTTTACGATGCCGAAGTCGTTATCCGCCATCCAGTCTTCTAGCTTCGCGCCCATCTCGTCTTCGGGTTGCCACTGATCCCAAGAACTGGCGTGCACATTGAGATCACCCCCTATGATGATGTTCTGGGCCGTTGGAAGTTCCGAGGTTCTGAAGTCCTGGACCTGATGCGCTCTCCTTGAAGGAGGCCTGTAGACGTTGACGCAAGTCATGCGGTGAAGTGTGGCTGGATTGAGGTCGATGATGAGCGCTTCGAGTTTGGAGTCGAGTAGGCCTTGAGAATGGTTTACTGCGATGAAAGGGATGTCCTCCTTGATAAAAGTGACGAGACCCCCTCCCATGCCCACATCTCTGTCCTTGCGAACGGTGGAATACCCAGCGATCCTCGGATCCTTGTCCAAAGACCGTAGTTTCGACTCCTGGATCATGATGATATCAATCTCCATTCGCCGAACCTTCTCCTCTAGCTCAACCATCTTTATCTTAATTCCATTTGCATTCCACTGCAAAATGCTTAGGCAAGACCGCAACTTCACATCCGCCATTCGCACTGCGCCTGTTATATTAGATGGATCTCTGGTGATACCGGAGCTATGGCCTTCACCGAGCAGTTCTCGCATCTCCAGGAACCAGCCAAGATGTACATATCCTCTTCTGTTCTTGAGAGACTCGAGCAGTTCTTGTGGCATTCGCGCAAGCACCCTGCGCAGATGAGCGGACGTATCGAATGCCGGGTCGAGCAGTCACATACCAGGCAGGAGCGTTTCGGGCCGCCTTGTAGATTAGCGGCTGGTGACGCACTGACGTTTTGACCAACGAGGATAACATCATTCTGGGCAGTACGACTATTGGGACGGCTGATCGGCTGAGCACCACCGCAATCAACGCATATCCACGTATCGCTCTGTAGCGCGGCACGCTTAATACCACTGCAGCATTCTTGCTTGTGGGAGGCGGTGTCGCAGTTGGAGCAGGTGAGGAAGGCCTGTGAGGGTCGCAGCGTTTTGTTGCAAGCGTGGCAGGCGGTGCCTGGGTTCGTCTCGATGTCCCCAGTGCGGATCAGTAGAAGCCGGAGCAAGTAGGCTGAGGTCACTTGTTCGGGCAGCAAAAACGTGTCCGTGTGTAGGGGGGGGGGGGGGTGGGGGTGGCAGTCCATCCGAGCCTTGGGCCCGAGACTGGTCTTGCCGAGGGGAATTCTCTTTTCGCCATTCTTCGGATGGACGCAGTACGCCTCGTGAAGGCAGAGATATCGTACCACTGATGTTACTGTAGGTGTCCTGCTCAGTAACATATTATACTACTGAGCAGGGTATATAAAGGATACAAAAAGTAAAGTTCTGCATTCTATTTATAGCTATACAAATGTTACTGTGATGTTACTGTAGATGTCCTGCTCAGTAACATATTATACTACTGAGCAGGGTATATAAAGGACACAAAAAGTAAAGTTCTGCATAGTTATTTGGTCTACATTTTTAACATTACTGTAGGCACCCTTAACAGTGGTATCACAGTACATTATACTGTTAAGTGTGTTATAAGGATAAATAAGTATATTAAAACGGAATTTATGCATGCAATTGTTTGTCTGGTAATAACTTATTACGATAAGAACAGTATTTTTATGCTATGAAATTCTTAATACCTGATTGCCTATATTTTATTAAACATAATCTTTCAATAATAATCTTTCATTATTACCAACACACTTTTTTAGTTCAGATACACGAATACATGATTATTAGTTATTATATCTACTTCCTTAACAATAAAGGTCTTCAAACTTTATAAACTTTCGGATTCTTTTTTGAAGGTTTGCCGTGGTTTAAAATTGGTTCATTAATTTTATTTTCTACTTTAATATACACTTTATTTTTCCTTATAAATTATATGTTTATTAAATCAACACAATCTGGTAATTTTAATGATTTTGCTTTAAGTTGTTTTTTAATTTGTATAACAAATACCAAAAATATCATATAACTAATATACAAATAATTAAAAAATATAGATAATATACATATATTTATTAAATACTTTCTAATATAATTTTAGAGTTTATTATTACATTTTTAAACTAATTAATTTGATTTTAATTTTAATTGATTTTAATTCAACAATTCAACACTTTGAAAAATATACTAAAGCAGAATTTATCTCATTATAATTTGTGATGAATTATCATTGATAATTTATCAATGATAATTTATATAATTGATCACTGATTATTGATTTTATTATATTGTATTGTTTGATCATCATGTTTCAATAGTTTATTATATGTTTATTTTAGTATATGTATATAATAGGTGTATAATAGTAATATTCTATTTTTTATAATACTTTGAAACATCTACTCTATAACACATCTATATAAATTCATTATTGTTTACAATCATCTACTACAACTAAAGGTGCGTTTCTCGTAGATATACCAACGTTACAATGTACCAACATGCAGAGCTGGGCAGTATCGCCGATACAGTATCTATTAAGGCAAAAAATCAGTATCGTAGATACATTTGTATTTGTATTTGTATCTATTATAAAAATTACAAAAGTATTTGTAATCGTATCTATTAGTCATAAATAGTATCTACGATACGTATCTACTAAGACAATTATTTAAACAGATACATTTTATTATATCATATCATTTGGTTATTATATTTATTTTATATCAATATTTTATAATATCATTTTATAAATTAATTTTAATTATATATTTTTTAATAAAATATCTTTTGTTAATATTGCAATTAATTCATTGTTAACAATTATGATATATCAATTATAGTGATTTATTCTCAAAAACCATTATATACATTTATTGAAAACAAAGAAATTATTTTTATAATATATTTTATATAATAATTGATTTATAATTCAAAATTATATATTATATAGAAATATAAAATAATTTTAATAAATATGATAATTCTAAATAATAATAATTAATAATATATTAATAATTTATTTTTTGTATATTTGATAATTTATTATATTTATGTTTAACATATTAACATTCGAAAGTAAAGGTCGCTGATTATTTTTAGTTGAAAAATAGTATATTGTAATAATGTATATTTCTCTATAGTATGTAATGGCTCATAGTATAATTTCAGATGAAATAAACGCTGGTATACCAGCGTGTGTACAACCAATGTATACACTAAAAGATTCATCGTTGGTATCATTAAATGTCATTAAATGTCAACAAATTTATTCTATATCATTTATTGAAGAACACGTTATAAGGTAACACGTTGTATGTATTTAATATGTCCTTTTAAAAGGGGTATCCCACAACCAATTTTTCCGGAAATAATGTCCGGAATTGTTTGCTAGAATGTTATTTATAGCAAGTTAACTATAATTTTAGTTACTTGTTATCAGTTACCTAATTCGTTTAAGCACTTCCATCAACTACTTTATGGAAGTTTTCGGACGTGCTTTTTAATGTATTTATTGAGAAAACGGCATGTTTTGAGATTTAAATTGAGTATTACAGTTGAGTCAATTGACCGGATATTGTGAAGTAGATCATAGATTTTTGGAGCATGGAAGGAGAAAGATTTATGTTGGGCAGATGTTAAATATGATAGAACTGGAGTTTTAAATTTGAATTTGTTTATTTGTGTTGTTGTAAATAGTTATTTTGGGAAGTTAGTAAGTTGGCGAGATAGTCTGGTGTGTTATAGTGAGTAGATAAATGTATGATGAGTGAAATATTATAAATTATACTGGATTTTATTGGCAGCCAATGTAAGTTGGTTCTTAGAGGAGATATATGATGTCTGGAATGTTTAGCTATGTTGACAAATATATAAATCTGATAGCTGTGTTTTGAAGGCGTTTATTTATTAGATTGTGAGGAGGCATATATGTCCCTATAGGGATAGGAATTATAGTAATCAATGTGCGGTAGAATGAGAGATGTAGCGAGAAGATTGCAGTATTAAAATTAATGAAGTGTATTATTGTTCGTAAATTTTGTAGTATGTAGTTAATTGACTATGATAGTGATTTATTCGGAATGTGAAATTATAGTGTTGGGTCGATTAATATACCAAGAGTTTTTAATTTATTAGCATAATAAATACTTAAATTGTTAATGGTAATTTGTGGTGGAAGGAATATAGTAGTAGATGTTTTAATATGCAATGATTCAGTTTTAAGACAGTTTAGTGATAAGGAGTTGTTGGTGAGCCTGTTATGTATATCAGTAATACAGTTGTTAAGTAAATGTATTGAATTGTTAGGGTCTATCAATCTACAGTGTAATATGTCATCTGTTTACGAGTGATAGTCGACTATAGATCTATAATGGGGGTATTTGTCAATAATTTTAAATAAGGGAAGTAGATTGATATTGAATAGGAGTGGACCAAGAACAGACCTTGAGGTACTCCATGAGTAACTTTACGAGGTTTAGAAATTAGTGAATTTATGCTAATTTGGTAAAAAAATGACCAGTTAGGTATGAGATGAACTAATCGAGTGAAGTACCACATATTCCGATAGAGGATAGTCCATTTATAAGGATATTATGGTCAAGGGTATAGAAGGAAGCTGATAAATTAGGGAGAATGTAGTGAGTTATACCATTACTTTCCGACAATTTTCGGGAAATATAGTAACTTAAAAGGGGTCCCACTACAACTTGCTAGAAAATAACTTTCTAGAAAACATTTCGGGATATTATTCCGTGTAATGTACCTTGATATGTACTATCAAATTCGACATCCATATATATACATATATATTATATGATATAATATATATCTATATAATTATAATGTATACAAATATATTTGTATCTACTAAGATGTATCTACTAAGAAAATTCTGTATTTGTAATTGTATCTACTATTATTTTTTTTAAAGTAATTGTATTTGTATCTATTATAAGAAAAAAGTGTGTAATTGTAATTGTATCTATTATACATTTTTTGAGTATCGTGCCCAGCTCTGCCAACATGTACTAACGTACCACATGTATTCATTACATATGAATTCTGATGGTACGTTGCTATGTTTGAGATGATGTATTGGTACTATATTGTACACGTACAATCCCATAGTACCAACCTACTATCAGCGTTGTAAGTGATACGTACAGTCGGGACGTTGGTACATGGTACATTGGAACTTTGGTACATTACAAAAATGCTTGATAACATGTTATACCATGGTATATAGGCATGTTATCATTCATGCGATCATTCATGTATACTAATCTTTATTAAAATATACCTATAGGTGTATGTACTATTGTACACTCTATTAATAACTATACGTATTATTATTAATAAATGTGTTGTTGTTCTATTATAATTATAATTATATATATATATATATATATATATATATAATTATAATTATACATATATAATTAAAATTATAATTATATATAAGTGTGTGTATTATATATATATATATATATATATATATATATATATATATATATATATTCAATATAGCAATAAGATTTATTTATCATCTCATTGCATCTCTGTATAATTATCTATATTATTATTGCTACAAAATATGTTTAGTTGTTATGGGTATCACAATAAATAAGAACATTATTTAAACAAGGATATATCATTGATGATGATGATATATATATATGGGTTATCAAAGGTTATTTTGACACTGTTATTGTTACCCGATAATAGGTTTATATTAAGACAATACATTTGTATGTACATAATATGTACACAATAAGGACAAATAATATTAAATCATAGTAAGACATAGTAAGATATGTTAACGTATTATTAATCAAGTGTGAACAAATATGCATGTGAAGTAGGAAATATATGTTATACATATGTATGTGTATATATGTATATATAAATATATTGTATACATATGTATGTGTGTACATATATTGTATATATGTGCACATAAATAACATAATATAAATATCCTATAAATTAAAAATATTATACAAAAGTATATAAAACTTAAATGTAATAAATTATGTTAATTTAATATATGTGTAGCAGTATGTGTGATGTAGCATGCAGTGCAGTGCACGGTATCAGTGTATGTGTCATGCATTCTATATCAACATACACGTGCTGCATCTTGTTCTAATGGCAATATAGTAATAATGTTACATTAACACACGCTGTGTGTCACACATGCAGTGCACTAAGAGTGGTTTTAAACATGATGTTGATGATGGATTCAGCCCCTTTATTTGATTTATCAACATTTTAGTATTGAGGTCAATGAAACCCAACACATTTTTTTTTGATTTAGGTCAATATTTGCTATGCGAGGGCATGTTCACTTTGCAAAAAAATTAACATGGGAACAGATAGGAAAATTCCAAACAAAAACAAATATGTTTATTTTTCACATTTATAATTAAGATACAATCATAAAATTTTCAGAATATGTGTAATGTGTATAGTTCCTATGAATAATATCAAATTTATAAAAAAAAATATTTTATTTCTAGGATTTTTTTTCTAATTATAGGATTTTACAGAATTGTTTTTGTTGTATTTATTGACCTCTCATAATTGTGTACAGAATCGTTATATTTGATAAATTTATATTATATATAATAAAAAAAAAACAATTAATTAATCACTATATATTACAATGTGGCCGAAAAAATAATAACTACCCTGGTATTTCTTTAATGTTGTTAAAAATCATCAATAAATGACCATTTTTCTGTGGATTGGTACCTTTACAAATTTTAAGATTTTTTTTTCTACCTCATCTTAAGATATTATATTTTAACATACAAGTATTATCAATTTTAAAAAATAGCTCTTTATAATTTTAATAAATAGTCAAAGAGGCCTAATTTATAGAAAATGTGTATATATATAACATTTATTTTATTGTTTAGATTAATTATTTAATAACTAATATTGTAATTAGGGATATTATTAATAGTATTTACTATATATTAATGTTATCTATTAGAAGAATATATTATTTTAAAAAAGTACTCCTTATTATATATAAAAGTACTTCCCATTACAATAAAATATAAATAAAATGTACAGAATTCAAATAAATGTCCTTAATGACAATTGTTTATAAATATATACAATACAATTACATAAGAGTAACGACAATTCGATATTTTTTTTTAAAACCTCCATCGCATCACCAATAATGAACCAAAATGTTTATGGTTTAATAAAATAGTATCATGAACATCATATATATAGAATCTAGTATGAAGCATTATGATCTGGAAAATAAAATCACTCTTAACGTGCGCACACACATACACACACGCACGATCACACACGAACAATGTGCGTCGCACATACACATACACATGTGTGCACACACACACACACACACACATATATATATATATATATATATATATATATATATATATTTATATATATATTATAATATACATTATATTACATATGTGCAGTGTTCAAAATACACGTAAAATAATATATAACTTTAATAATTAATATAATTATGTAATAAATTTACTTTTAATAACATTTATTCTCAACAACTACTAACTATTACATTTCTTAGTAATAATATTGATTTGATATGATACAACAGCTGTACAATTTACATTATTAATTGTATACAATAATAATAATAATATTTATTTATTGAATCACATATAATAATAAAGGATACAAATGGACCCCTCAAGAAGTCATTGACTTGTACAATTTACATTTCATAAATAACAGCAAGGGCCCATGACAATACAACATAAATAGTAACATTTCTTTCTTGTGTTTTGATATAATGTTTATTATAATAAATGATAAGTTATTGATGAACACAATACTATAACTTCCATCTCGCGTATAAGCTTATTCATTAAAGTGATCACTATCTTTTGACGATTCCACTGAGCCACTGAGCCACACGCGAGACCACGTGCTATATACTACTGGCTAAATATATCATACTAATAATATGTATGACACTCGATAGATAGAGTGTATTAAAATAGAGAATATTACTCTCAAGGGCATTTCCAGCTCTCTAAAAAAATAACTATTAACGAGAAGAATATAGAATATCACGTGAAATAATGATATCATTATTATATAATATTAATATATATATTAATATTAATATTATATATAATATTATATAATGCATGTATATATATATATATATATATATATATATATATATATATATATGTATATATATATATATATATATATATATATATATATAATTATATATATTGCATTCATTTCAATCTATTTGTATTTATTTTTTAGTATATGGTTAATATATTTATTTATTGTAGCTTAGAGGATTATATATATATAATACTATACTCTATAATACAATTTAATATGGCCTACTATATAGTATATCCTATAGAGAAAAGTGCAATACAGGGGTTCACAATAATCACAATATGAAGTTTATAATGTAGGTGTATATACAAACATTACAAGATGTCTTCCCCACCAATGTATAAGTTATAGCTATGCTGGCAGGTTACATACTATTATGTCTAGTGATATAATATAATGCAGATATATATTCAATAATATTACCTAATTCTAATCGGAAATATTAATTAAAACTTGTAATTCTGCGTTATCTATGATAAACGCTACCAGTAAAGTCCTACTGCCATAGATTTATAGTTTACAAACTATATCCTTTATAGTTTGTAAACTATAAATCTATGCCTACTGCTAACAACACCACTTATATGTTTGCTAACAATTTCTAATGTAAGGCCCCTGGTCGAATATATATATATGACGAATACTACACAGAATGTATCAACAATAATAATAGTATTGAAATGGACTATATGTAATGATGAACTTAATAACAGGACATTGTAAACAACAATAAATCAATTTAATGACACTTATAGCAATGATGTATATTACAAGCACTGTTTGTAGGCCTACGCTTATGTATACGATGAATATATTCATTATTTTCTTTCCATTTATAATATATATATATATATATATATATATATATATCTATTTTTATATCGGAAGTTAAAAGATTACAATATTAAAGTTTTACATTTTCATGTATTATTTATTAGTAATTTAATTATAATGTACATTGTACACTTCAATTTTTATAAAATTGAATGCTTTTTTGTAAGCTAACTATGGATATATCCTAGAAACATATATTACAAGTAGTATAAACAATACAAAATATTTTTCATAACAATCTAGATGCCCAAATTTTATAAAATAATTTTAGTAAAAAAAAATGTCTAAAAATCGTATAATTTAATATAAATAAATTATTACAATTTAATTTAAAAAATTAAAATATATAATTTATAGATAATAATAATACAATTCAAATTAATTATTAAAAAATTAAAAATTATTTTTAGAAAAAAAATTAACATCATTTGTAAATTTTTTTGGATTTTTATTTGAAATATGAAATACAAAATAAGTTTACATATTTTTTAATTTTTTTAATTTTATTTGTATAAAGGACATTTATATCTAACTTATATCAACAATTCAATACAATCTGATCACTCACATTTATGTAAAGTATAATTATATATATATTAATTTTAAAAATTAATTATTTTTTTGAATTATTATGAAATAAATACTTTAAAATTAATACTGTAAAATGGGGTATTTTCTCGAGTTTTAGGTGACATTAATATTGGTAATTTGTAGATATAAAAATGAAATATAGATATTATATTCTTAATAAATATAAATAATGGTATATATTATATTAATTCATAAAATATATTACAAATACATAATTAATTTTAAATATTAATTTAAATATTTGTAAACATCAAAGATAATAAGATGGCGTTATTACTATTATACATGGAATATTATACTTTTTATTTAAAAATAATAATTTATATTTCAAACTTTAAATGCTTCGTGACCAAAGGTAACTATTTTTTTTATAAAAATTGTTAATACACATTATAGGCCATTATACTCAAATATAGATATGTATTATATTTTATATGAAGGATTAAAAATTGAATCGAACGAACCGGTCTACTGTACAGTGTACAGTATATATATATATATATATATAGTTATTACTATAAAGTAAAATCCATTAATGACAATTATTTATAAACGTATTCACTTTACTATAAACATATATATTTAGTATTATATATTTAGTCTGATATATATATATACATTTAGTTTATTATAATATAATACATTATATAATTAGTTTAATATAAATATAATAACTATAACTTATAGTCTATAATATAATAACTAAATATAGTATACATTATACTATAATATAGTAACTAAATACAGTATACATTATATAGTATATATAATAACTATTAAAATATGATATTATCTGGTATCCATCTAAAATACGAAATAGCAGATGTATATCCACACGTATGTAATACATGCTATAGGTTGTATACCTATAGCAACATATATGTTTCTATGGAGATGTAGCCATTCGACCTGATATCATAATAAACAATCAGAGAGATTATTAGGGAAGAATAGAGGACTAGATAGGGATCATGTGAACAAACGTCCGTTCGCGTACCTTGCATATTTATTGAAGGTACGCGATTTAAAAATCGCGTACCTTACTTATTTAATGAAGGTACGCGATTTAAAATCGCGAATTATAAAACAATAAATGTATGGGACCAAGAATATAACAAAGATGTTATTTAGAATCGCGTTCCTTACCGATTTTAAAACATTTATACACCTCGGATAAGTAAATTCTAATGCGAATTATAAGTGTATCTATTCATTTATTTTATTATGCAGACAAGAACATGATTATCATTATTATCAAAGATATCGATTATCTACAGAGTTTTGTATTTTGTACCCATTTTTTATTTATTTTATTACATATATTTATATAAGAACAACAAGAAATCAAAGAACAAGAACATGAATTTATCAATGATATAAATTATCTCCATTGTATGTAATTTACAAGTTCAATCAATAATAAATGTACTGGTCCAATAATATAACAAATATGGTGATATTATACTATGAGTTTTGTATTTTTCACAATAGATATTTGTGTATGTTTTATTATATATTTATAAGTAAGACACTTAATTAATTAAATAATATTTATTTTAATATATATAGTATAAATATTTAAAATGAAACACAAATAAAAATAAAATAATACCATATAAAATATATATATATATATATTGAAACGTGTTAATAATAGTAATAATTTAGTATGTTATTATAATACAAATAGTAATAAAGATAACAAATTAAAGATTAATGTGCTCAAGTAATATATCCTTAGCTTTTAGTAAAATATTATTTACAATATCTATATCATTATTATTTTCATTTAATACATCTAAAAACTGTTTTATAATTCGCGATTTTAAATTGCGTACCTTCATTAAATAAGTAAGATACGCGATTTTTAAATCGCGTACCTTCATTAAATATGCAAGGTACGCTATTTTTAAATGGCGTACCTTCATTAAATAAGTTAGGTACGCGATTCTAAAATCGCGTACCTTATCCAACCGATCAAGGTACGCGATTTTCGAATCGCGTATACGCGGTATACCTTGCATATTTATTGAAGATACGCGAACGGACGTTTGTTCACATGATCCCTAGATAGCACTATTGTGCTAGAGTATTTGTGTACTGTAGTCAACATAATAATATGTGTCACTAATGATACGGTGTTAAATGGATTAGATACAGATACAATAATTCACGAAAAGAATATCTCGAAAAATAATGTATTTATGAAAATAATAATTAATCCTGTTTTTTGTTTATTTATTCAAAATAATGTACCCTAATATCAATAGACAATATTACTATAAGGGTGTAATTTTGGTCATCCAATAGTGATACAGTCGATACACTTGTATGCACTGCATATAAAACCGATACATAACTAGTACTACTATTTATTTGAACCACACCACTAGTAGTGTAAACGAAACTGTTCTGAAACGAGCTGTCTCTCTCCTACATATTATGTTAAGCACACGGCGTGTGCTTTATTATGCGTGTGCCACACGCATAATAAACTTCGCCCATGAACTTAAATCATAAATCATTAATCATAAATATACGTCATAATCGTGACGGTATTGCTATTTATAGGTATACGCGCATTTATTTACAAATGATTATACCAGTTACTAGTTAAAACATACCACTATAGTGTCTCGGTTTGCATGCAGTGAATACAAGTTTCTCGACTAATGTTAGATCTGTTGATCAAAAACACTTACTACTAGTATCTGAACCACTAGTGGTTGACCACACATACTTGAAATATGTATCTAATAGATACTATCTATTGACCGCTTACCACTAGTGGTTTACCACATATACATACTAAGTGTTCCAGGCGTATTTTAACATTATTATATGTAATTACAATAGTACATTATAGTATTTATAAAACTTAATGGGGAAATATAAAGAGATAGTAACTTTATGTCAATCAATTACCGACCCTATTCACGAGGTTATACGACACTATATATTCTATTGCTAAACCATTAGAATATTTATTTAATTTATGCTTGGCTAATTCTGAATTTCCTGATAATATGAAAATTGCTATCATTAAACCAGTATTTAAAGCAAATGATAAAAAACAGATAATCAACTATAGACCCATTTCATTACTACCGCAAATTAGTAAAATCTTCGAAAAAATAATTTATAATAGAATGATGGACTTTATATATAAAAATAAAATAATTAATGATAACCAATATGGATTTGTAGAAAAATCCAATACTACCCTTTCACATTTTAACTTACAACATTATTTATTTACTAAACATAGTTTAAATAAAAAAATTGCTACGCTATTTTTAGACCTTAAGAAAGCGTTCGATGTTGTAGACCACGACATTTTATTAAAAAAATTAGAATACTGTGGTTTTAGGGGTCATGTAAATGTGTTTTTAAAAAATTATTTATTAGATAGAAAAGTTAAAACTCGAATAAATAATATTGTATCATCTGTTAGAAATGTACGTTCTGGTGTTCCTCAGGGATCAGTATTAGGTCAATTATTTTGTATTATATTTATTAATGACATATCAAATATATTTAATAATGATGATAATATAAATTTAAATATATATGCAGATGACACATCACTCTCTATATTTGCAAATTCAAATGAAGAATTGAGTAGTAATATGCAATTATATTTAGATAGATTATGTCATTGGTTTAATATAAATAAATTAAAATTGAATATTGAAAAAACTAAAATACTTCCTTATTTTAATACAAAAATTATAAATAATATAAATTTAAATAATGTGAACATAGAAATAGTAGATAGATATACGTTTTTAGGTATTATATTAGATAGTAATTTAACATATTCGTTTCATATTATAAATTTGTGTAATAAATTATCAAAAATTGTATATCTTTTTCGGAAGCTAAAATTTCTTAACATACGCAATTTAATTATATTATATAATTCACTATTTTTATCAAATATGTCATATGGAATAGAAATATGGGGTAATGTTTATGAAGATAGATTAAAAAAACTAGGATATCTCGGGATGGCTTGCCGGAGTCTGGATATGAGAATACCTTGCAGGGAAGGCTATGATATCGGGGGGGGGGGGGGTAACATCCGGGTATCATATGCAGAGCATAGCGTATATACCGCCACCATAAGTTAACCCCCAAGCAGTGTAAGAGATAACATATCCGCTAATATCTAGATATATCTACTGCTAATATATTATCTATATTTATAAGGACTAGCCCCATATATACTACCATATCACATAGCATGTCACCACAGTGTAAGTATATATATATATATATATATATATATATATATATATATATATATATATATATATGAATCACTATTAGATGTATATAGTATATAATAATACTATATAACTATATATATATAGTATGGGTACGTTAGTGATGTTAGTAGTGCATTACACGGGTACAGACTACTATGCATCACCCATAAGGTGATACATCTTAGATCTCCCGAGTACCTAGCTAACTTGATCAGTATGCATACCCTTAGTCGAGCTAGCAGGAAATGTCACACGATGAAAATTATGCAACGCTCGACTATCTCTGCTCACTCTGAATCTGCTTTCTCTGTGGTAGCTCCAAAATACTGGAATTCTCTACCATATGACATTAGGTGTTTGAAATCCTTGTCACTATTTAAATGTAAACTTTCCACGCACCTATTAACATTGTAACCTACCCTCCCTTTTCCTTTATTTTTATTGTACTTTATTTATTTTATTTTTGTTTCCTTCTCATGACGCCCATAACCACCACGTGATTTTGTAGTCAATAAAATATTTTAAAATAAAAATAAAATAAATAAACTAATAGTACAACTATAGTGGTTAGTAACCATACATAGACGTGGTGTAGCCGAAGGTTAACATTAGAGGGATATGCCAATATATACTGGTGGTGTACTGCAGCAATGTCAGGGTGACGGATATGGAGTAATCTATTAACTAATTAACACAACTGTAATACACGATGTATCGTATTATAATTAATTACATATGTCATTATATAACGTAATATACACTGTTAATAATGTATTAAATGTTAGGTGGTGGTAGTAGTAGTAGTAGTTTAGCACTTTCATTACTACTAATACTACTACTAATACTACTACTACTACTACTACTACTACTACTACTATTACTTACGGACTTCCTGTTTATCATTATTTTGCTAAACATCAATTTAATTTAAAATTAACTTATCTCTCGTAATCCAACATACAGATAAGTTTTCCTCCACATATATTACAATCATCATATCTATAAACACATAATACACATTATCCACTTATTATTTATTTTTTTCATTCACTACTTTTTACATTAATTCAACTTTATATCATTCATATTTACAATTTTTTTCAAAATCACTGAAGCATTACATTGTTGTTTACATTTTTCTCTATTCTATTATTTCATTTTATAATCTCTATATTCATATTACCATTGCATTACTATTACACTATACTATACTACCATAGAGAACGAAGTGATATTATTAGATAGTAGCTCCCATGATATTAGATAGTAGCTCCCATGTTGATAGAAAAGAATTCATATATGTGTTCCACAAATCCACTGAAATAAATAAATTATTGCAAATATTTTTAACATTTAAAAACAAATTCCATTTCTATGATTTTTTCAAATATCCTAGAATTTAAATAAATATATTTGAATTTATTTGAATAAATATATATTACAAACTTCCCAGAGTATATTCATGTATAAACCTCATTGTAATAATACAATATATAACTGGAAAGAATAACAATTACCACCTGTTTGTATTAATATTCATTATTATTCCTAATTGTGTTTTAAATTGATTTTAAATGACAATTTTTAAATATTATTATAATATTAGGGAAAATATCGTCACTATTTCAAATAGTATTTTAATATATTAATAAGTATATTTAAATTGATTTTGAATGTAAAATTCTAAATAATACTATATAGTATATTTCATATATGCCATTCATCTATATCTACACTCAAGCCGCTTATAGCACTACAGCGTTATGCCGTCCGTATCATTTACGACATACCACACAGAGCTGATAATAACCACATCAGCATCACATCATTAATGTGCGATCTACACTGGCTACCGGTAAAGAAACGAATCGTGTACAAATTATGCACACTCATGCATGCGGCTATCCACTATGGAACACCTGATTATTTATGCCTGTTAATATCCGTAATTCAGCAACATAGGAGTCTCCGTTCTCGTCACATATTCCGAGTAAAGGCTATAGAAGTTCCAGCATACAGTAATACTGGCTCATTCGTCGAATATGGAGTAAAGGCATGGAACGAACTTCCTGATATTCTGCGGTGCACCACATCAAGAACTGAATTCAAGAGAGAATTAAAAACTCACCTTTTCTCACCTTATGAATGATACATTTAACCCTTATTTATTTTCCATCGTTTATATAATCCATTTAATCACATATTTTTTATGAATGTGTACACACCTTTGTTAATGTTTATTTTATGTTTAAAAAGTGTTTAAATAAAATTTAATAATAATAATAATAATATACAAGAGACTTTTTTACTGGTCAAGGGCTAACGCTCCTTGTAGAGTGGTTACTTGTGTACTGTGTCACTTTTTTACTAAAAGTAGTTACTTTATTACTAAAAGAACTAAACTTTATTACTAAAAGTAGTTACTTTATTACTAAAAAAAACCTAAAAAAATTAAAACTTAACCCAACCTAACCACAACAGTGAAGATAACAATGACCACACACATACACACACATATCACTATAATTGTATATGTTAACTCGGGAAGTAATGCAGCTAAAAAAAACCACCAAAAATTAAAACTTAACCCAACCTAACCACAACTGTGAAAATAACAATATTAATAAATATACTTTTATAGGTTCACTCGGGAAGTAATGCAGCTAAAAAAAACCTCCAACAATTAAAAATTAACCCAAACTAACCAGAACCGTGAAAATATACTTTTATAGGCTCACTTGGGAAGTAATGCAGCTAACAAAAACCACCAAAAATTAAAACTTAACCCAACCTAACCACAACCTTGATAATATACTTTTATAGGTTCACTCGGGAAGTAATGCAGCTAAAAAATACCTACCAAAATTAAAACTTAACCCAACCCAAACCCAACCAAACCCACCTAAACCCAAACCCAAACCCAAACCCAAACCCAAACCCAAACCCAAACCCAAACCCAACCCAAACCCAACCCAACCTAACCCAAACCCAACCCAAACCCAACCCAACCCAAACCCAACCCAAACCCAACCCAACCCAACCAAACCCAAACCCAACCCAAACCCAAACCATATCTATAGTCTAAAAACAATTCGAATTATCAATACAAATATGATAGACAAGTCTCAATTACCTCTGATTCGTTTATCACACACTAATAATATGTTTAAATATAATTCTATTTTAAAATTGAATGAACTCATAACTTTTAGAATAATATTATTTTTATATAACCTTTTACATAATAACTATAACATTAATCTAGATACATTTTTTATTTATAATAAAGACAAAACAAGATTTATTTTACCATTAATGAAAACAACGAAATTTCAAAACACAATTTTTTTTAAAGGCCCAAAATACTATAATAATATAATGAGTAATAATATATTAAAATCTGAAAATATACATAATATACACAAATTAAAAAAAGTATTAAAGAATTACTTTTTAAATAAATATTAGTTTTTATATTTTAGCATTTTAATAATTTTTAATATTTTTAATCTTCGTCAATTTTAAAAAAATTTATATTTAAAACTACTTGGGTCATTTTTATGTTATTTTATTTTTATCATTTTTTATTATTTTATTCGCAATTTTTTTTTATATAATTGTTTGCACAAGTTTTAAACATACTTTATTTTAATTTGTATATACTAAACCATTTGAATCATTTTATGTTATTATATTTCAATAATTTTTTATTATTTTATTCGCACTTTTTGTTTTATATTTGTTCGCACAAGTTTTAACACATTTTATTTTATTAGTTTATTTAATGGATTGATGAAACATGATGAAACATGATGAAATACGCTGAGGGACATTATTTTTATTAATATTATTATTCTCTTTATATATATTTCTTTACTCTTATTATATTAAATTCTAGTACACAATTCTTATTATTATTGTATAAATGTCCCACAGCTATTATATTCATATACTATGGAGGTATCGACAACAAAGCTACTTATAGTTTTCAATGATCCTCCTTAGTCTATAAACTGATTTCATTCATTCATATAAAATATAGTATATATATATATATATAAAATATATACTTCATATGCGTAATGTACTGCGGCAAGTTAACCCTGCTCGTTCGATACATGATGTTAACATATTTATTTCTCTCCAAACATTCTTATAAGATAATGATATAAATATTAATTTACGATTTGTGTTTACAAGTTTGACCAACAATGATGGTCCTATTCAAGTTTGACATGTACATTATACGAACATTAACATGGACACGATATACAAATAATTAATACACATTTGTATTGATGTGTGATATGTAATATTTGAATAACATAACACTAAATGGTTTAGTGTTAGCAAGGTTTAGCTCCATGGTGTTAGATCATTCTAGTACACCATATTGTGTAAGAAAATCAATTATAAAACTAAACATAAAATAATAATTCTATAGGAAATATTGATATTTCTAGAATACTTTCTTGTAATATAAATGTTCACAGTGACCTTGTTACGTATGACCTTGACATGCCACTGGCTTTATGTTAATATAATAAGTATAGTCTTGTATTCGCTATTTATTAGTATTGATGGTTACCGCCGCCGATAGGACATCATGTCCTCGCGCATCTTGTTTACTAACAAATCTGTTTGCCAGTCTCCGTTGCGCATAGAATAGTATCCCCACGAATTAGCATTCTGGGTAGAGATATTAGCCACGCCCACATCCTCACACAAAGCTGCTATTATGTAATCACCGATTGTTCCTATTCACACAACGTAAGTGTATATAATTAGGAATGTTAATATAAACACATAAACATGCAAATACACATACACAAATACACTCACACATATATATATATAATAGTAACAATTAAATCGTGCGTATAAATATACAAATTATTATTATTATCATATATATAATTATATATAAACATCAATATATATATATACATATATATATATATATATATATATATATATATATATATACGTTATTGTAAAGTAAACACAGTCTCGTAATTGTACACGATCAAGAGCTGTATTCGGCACGTAATGTCCCGTCCTTGCCCCGCGGGAGCACATATTGGGCGTGACGTAATCATGGGGATGTGACTCATCTCTATGACGTAATAACGACTATGACTCAACTACTACGTACCGCATGACGTGGCGGTCTGTACCACTGAGGGTTGGTGTTGGAGTAGCCAGCACAGGGTAGCTATTTATCATTCATAAGGTGAGAAAAGGTGAGTTTTTAATTCTCTCTTGAATTCAGTTCTTGATGTGGTGCACCGCAGAATATCAGGAAGTTCGTTCCATGCCTTTACTCCATATTCGACGAATGAGCCAGTATTACTGTATGCTGGAACTTCTATAGCCTTTACTCGGAATATGTGACGAGAACGGAGACTCCTATGTTGCTGAATTACGGATATTAACAGGCATAAATAATCAGGTGTTCCATAGTGGATAGCCGCATGCATGAGTGTGCATAATTTGTACACGATTCGTTTCTTTACCGGTAGCCAGTGTAGATCGCACATTAATGATGTGATGCTGTAAGGTGATAGTATGATATCAAGTAACGTGAGAGTACGTTGTGCTGGAAGATAGTATTATATCAAGTAACGTGAGAGTAAGTTGTACTGGAAGATGGTATGATATCAAGTAACGTGAGAGTACGTTGTGATGGAAGGTGATAGTATGGTATCAATTAACGTGAGAGTACGTTGTGCTGGAAGGTGATAGTATGGTATCAAGTAACGTGAGAGTACGTTGTGTTGGAAGATAGTATGGTATCAAGTAACGTGAGAGTACGTTGTGCTGGAAGGTGATAGTATGATATCAAGTAACGTGAGAGTACGTTGTGCTGGAAGATAGTATGATATCAAGTAACGTGAGAGTACGTTGTGCTGGAAGATAGTATGATATCAAGTAACGTGAGAGTACGTTGTGCTGGAAGATAGTATGTTATCAAGTAACGCGAGAGTACGTTGTGCTGGAAGGTGATAGTATGGTATCAAGTAACGTGAGAGTACGTTGTGCTGGAAGATAGTATGATATCAAGTAACGTGATAGTACGTTGTGCTGGAAGGTGATAGTATGATATCAAGTAACGTGAGAGTACGTTGTGCTGGAAGGTAGTATGGTATCAAGTAACGTGAGAGTACGTTGTGCTGGAAGGTGATAGTATGATATCAAGTAACGTGAGAGTACGTTGTGCTGGAAGATAGTATGATATCAAGTAACGTGAGAGTACATTGTGCTGGAAGATAGTATGATATCAAGTAACGTGAGAGTACGTTGTGCTGGAAGGTGATAGTATGATATCAAGTAACGTGAGAGTACGTTGTGCTGGAAGATAGTATGATATCAAGTAACGTAAGAGTACGTTGTGCTGGAAGTTAGTATGATATCAAGTAACGTGAGAGTACGTTGTGCTGGAAGGTGATAGTATAATATCAAGTAACGTGAGAGTACGTTGTGCTGGAAGATAGTATGATATCAAGTAACGTGAGAGTACGTTGTGCTGGAAGGTGATAGTATGATATCAAGTAACGTGAGAGTACGTTGTGCTGGAAGATTGTATGATATCAATTAACGTGAGAGTACGTTGTGCTGGAAGGTAGTATGATATCAAGTAACGTGAGAGTACGTTGTGCTGGAAGGTTATAGTATGATATCAAGTAACGTGAAATTACGTTGTGCTGGAAGATAGTATGGTATCAAGTAACGTGAGAGTCCGTTGTTCTGGAAGATAGTATGATATCAAGTAACGTGAGAGTACGTTGTGCTGGAAGGTGATAGTATGGTATCAAGTAACGTGAGAGTACGTTGTGCTGGAAGG
>OZ025240.1:73937842-74145883 GCA_964019155.1 Osedax fenrisi | reverse complement strand
TCTCACGTAACTTGATACCATTCTATCACCTTCCAGCACAACGTACTCTCACGTTACTTGATATCATACTATCTTCCAGCACAACGTACTCTCACGTTACTTGATACCATACTATTACCTTCCAGCACAACGTACTCTCACGTTACTTGATACCATACTATCACCTTCCAGCACAACGTACTCTCACGTTACTTGATACCATACTATCACCTTCCTGCACAACGTACTCTCACGTTACTTGATACCATACTATCTTCCAGCACAACGTACTCTCACGTTACTTGATACCATACTATCATCTTCCAGCACAACATACTCTCACGTTACTTGATATCATACTATCTTCCAGCACAACGTACTCTCACGTTACTTGATACCATACTATCACCTTCCAGCACAACGTACTCTCACGTTACTTGATACCATACTATCTTCCAGCACAACGTACTCTCACGTGACTTGATACCATACTATCACCTTCCAGCACAACGTACTCTCGCGTTACTTGATATAATACTATCACCTTCGAGCACAACGTACTCTCACGTTACTTGATACCATATTATCACCTTCCAGCACAACGTACTCTCACGTTACTTGATATCATACTATCACCTTCCAGCACAACGTACTCTCACGTTACTTGATATCATACTATCTTCCAGCACAACGTACTCTCACGTTACTTGATACCATACTATCACCTTCCAGCACAACGTACTCTCACGTTACTTGATACCATACTATCTTCCAGCACAACGTACTCTCACGTTACTTGATACCATACTATCACCTTCCAGCACAACGTACTCTCACGTTACTTGATATCATACTATCTTCCAGCACAACGTACTCTCACGTAACTTGATACCATTCTATCACCTTCCAGCACAACGTACTCTCACGTTACTTGATATCATACTATCTTCCAGCACAACGTACTCTCACGTTACTTGATATTTTTATTTATTAGGATTAATTCGTCTAATATTATGTATCCATTGTTTTCGCCTTTCTATATCTTTAGATGGAAACCTATATATTTAAAATAAATCTCTATTTATTAAATTTATTATTTAAATATATTATAAAAATACTTTAATCCACTCTATTTATTAAACTCGCCTATTTATATGTATTATATAATATTATATTAATTTTATAATATTATATTAATTATATAATATTAAATTAATTATATAATATTATATATTATATTATATATTAATTATATTTCATATAATTATATTATGAATATATTTAAATCATAACTTATATAAAAATAATAAGGGCACCTGCTCACTAATTTATTTAAATTTTCATAATTATATTGTGTAAATTAACTATATTATTTGTATTAAGAATTTGACAATATACATTTATATAAAAAATGTACTGTGAATTAACTATATATTATTATAAGATATTTTTCTTTATAATAAATATACCGTAATTTTATTATAAAATAGTTTACTATATAATACTTTTACCACGAGTTAACTATATTTAATTATTACATATTTTCTTAAATAATACATCATATAATAATATATATATATATAATTATAATTTATGAAGTAATGTATATTTATATATATAATTAATGATATATAACAATATATGTGTCAAATTATAATATTATATTTTTTAAATAAATATTTGTTAAAAATTGAATTATCGAGTATTTAAAAATAATTATAATATTTTATATAACATAAATTATATCACTAACAAGTGTAATGTTACACCATCAGGAAGATCATTCTGTTTTACCGAACAGTTAATGAAACTACATATAGCAGGCATTTTTGTATAAAATATTATACAATTTTATAGTTGGATATGATGGATTTGAAAATGGCGACATTTACTGCGGTACTGCTCGTCGTATATTTCTCTATGGCGAGATCAGGCGATGCACAGTCTATTCGCTCCTATGTCTATGGCGAGAATACATCATTATAGACAGCCATTTTGAATAGTAACACGATATGTCTTTGTAGATGGCGATACTAGTAATGTTAATTATAATAATTAATTCCGATAATGTATTTTTATATATGACATATAGCCTTATTATTTGCAATACCCATATATACCTAACATAGATTTATAGTTTATTAAATCAAATATAATAACTATCAAATACAAATATATGCCATATAAGCACAATATTATAACTATATAGGTTAATATATCTATTTATATTTCTTTGGTTTTATAATATGTATATTTAAGGATCAATATATATATATATATATTGTTATTGTTTTGTTGGTGATGTCGTCCTTTTATCCCATCCAGGAACTTAGATGATGTTTTCACTTATAACAGTATTGCTTAATGTCCATTCGAAGCCGATTTCATGTTAACACATCCGTGGTTTTAACGAGATTCGATCATTTATGTATACATAATTATAAAAGGTCACTTCTAAATATTATTTCAAAACCTATGTTAACGGACGAGACTTGAACCCCGCGTCCTACTACATGTATGCACCTACTACTCCGTAGCCAACTGAGTCACACAGGCAGTAATACAATATATATATATATATATATATATATTATATAATGAATATTGTGTAATATTTAAACTAATAATAATTAATCATATATTAATTATAAATCCTATAAAGAGATATTTTATAATAAAATGATATGAACTTATATTAAAAAAACCTATAAGATTACAAATAAATAGGGGAAAGTCCATTATTACCGATCCCCTCTTGTATCTCATTAACTATAAGATATATAAAAAATGTATAAATATATATATATATATGTGTGTGTATATATATATAAATATAATAATAATAATATTTATTTATTGAATCACACATATAATAATAGCAGATACAAATGGACCCCTCAAGAAGTCATAGACTTGTACAATGTACATGTTATAAATAACTGTGAAGAGCGCCGGACAATACAAAACAAGTAGTAGCATTTTTGTTATTATGTTTTGATATATCGTTTATTAAATCCTTTATAAACACAAGAGAAAAACAATAACTGCCTGGAATCCAACTCGGGACCTCTGGATTACTATAGTAAAAGCGATAACTTTTGGTTGTCCCATGGGACTGAACCATCGACCCCAGACTATATATATATGCATATACATATATATATATATATATATATATATATATATATATATATATATATATATATATATATATATGTATACATGTATACATAACATATTAGTATTGTAATACATATGATACATATGAATAATTATTTTGATTATCAACTTATTGAATCATACAATTGTCATTTGATACAAAATGTATTATTCTGTTTTTACTTTTTAAATGTTTGAATAATAACTTTTTTTTAAATTATTGTAAATACATTACTAATTAAAAGAAAAAGTAATGCTATGCATAATATTGTAAATCAATTAAATTTGTAAAACAATTATAAAAATAATTTAATTTGAATAACTATTAAGTTAATAGTATCACATAAAATGTAACCAATATATCTTAATTATAGCAAGTTGCTATTAGCAACCCATGGGTATGATTATCCTCCTTATCCTCCTTAAGGATTTTCCTATTAAAACCTGTTAACCTGTGCCGTCGAGTCGTATCCGACCCCTGGCGACATCGATGACAGCAGCTCTCCAACTCCTCCTACATCTTGAGGCTCGAATCATGTTGTAGATAGTACCATGGAAGTTTTTCTTTATGCTATCTAGCAATCTTTGCCGTGGTCTCCCTATGCTTCTATAACCCCCCATTCTTCCTACCATCACTTCATATTCCATTCCGCCTGCTCTTATAACATGGCCAAAGTAACATAATGATGCCTTGACTATCCTTGACTCAAGCGTCCATTCTGGTTTTATATTATCAATAACCCATACATTTGTCTTTCTGTCGATCCATGTTACTCTTAGCAGACGTCTCCAACACCATAACTCAAAAGAATCGTCATCTTTCTCTCAAGCTTTCTCATTGTCCAAGATTCTGCTCCGTATAAGACTATAGGGAAAACTAAAGCTTTTACAAGCCTGATCTTTGTTCTGATGGTAATTCCTCTATCTTTCCAGGTTTTCGTTAGTCCCCCCATTGCAGATCTACCCATTGCTAACCTTCTGCGTATTTCCTTCTCACAGAATCCATCCTTGGTTATTAGAGATCCCAAGAAAATAAAGTGCGATACTACTTCAATATGCTTTCCATCTACTACCATTTCTCCTTGGTCTTCAGTCATCATTACTTTAGTTTTACCTACATTTAGATATAGACCTGCATTTTCACTAGCCAACTTTACTCTTTCCATAATTGCTATTAGATCGTTTTTAGTTTCAGCGATCAGTGTTGTGTCGTCAGCATATCTCAGGTTAGTAATCATTCTACCTCCAATACTGATTCCCCCATCCCAATCTTCTAATGCCTCTCAATTATGTTTTCTGCATATATGTTAAACAGTAGGGGGGATAAAATACATCCTTGTCTTACCCCTTTCCCTATGTTTATAGTATCAGTTTCACCGAATTCTGTCCTTATAGTGGCTTCTTGTTTCGTATAGAGCTTTTGCAGTAGGACTATTAGGTGAACAGGAACTCCCATTTCTTTGAGTATCACCCATAGTCTCTCATGATCTACGCAGTCGAAGGCCTTTTTATAATCGATGAAACACATATACACATTCCTATTGTGTTCTTTGGCTGTTTCCACCATCCACCGCAAATTAGCTATATGATCTCTTGTTCCTCTTCCTTTTCTAAAACCTGCTTGTTCAATAGGTAGTTCTGGGATAAGGAAATGTTCTAATCTTTTCTGAATAATTCGAAGAAATATCTTGCTAGCATGAGATATCAGAGCAATAGTATGATAGTTACCACATTCTTTCTTATCTCCTTTCTTGTATATCGTGAGATAAATAGATTTCTTCCAATCTATTGGCCATTCCTTAGTCCTCCATAGGTTATTGAAAAGAATTAACAGTATTTTTATAGATGCATCTATACCTGCTTTCAGAAGCTCTATAGGTATACCATCACATCCAGATGATTTCCGATTTGATATATGCTTGATAGCGTCCTTTACATCTGTCTCTAGTATATGAGGTTCATCTTCATATCTAGTTTCAGGAAAAGTATCAGTGATTTTAGGATCTCTCCTGTAGGGCTCTTCTGTGTATTGATGCCATCTAATTTTTACTTCTCTTTCTTCAGTAGCGGTCTTTCCGGAACTTAGATTCATTACTCCGCATCTAGCTGTGTATGATCCAGTTATATCTTTTATTTCCTTATATAGATCTCTTGTTCTTCCCTTTTTATTGTTTTCTTCTATTTTTCTACATTTCTCTCTTAAATTTATCTCCTTATCATACCTTGCTTTTTTTTGAAATTCTGCATTTAGTTTTTTATATTTTTCTATTTCACCTTTTCTTTTTGCCTCTCTTCTTTCCTTCGCTATTTTTATTGTTTCTTCGGTTAACCATTTTGTAACTTTCCTCTTCTTTACTTTTGGTATCCATTTCTCAGCTGTCTCTATCACAGCATCACGTATATCAACCCATAAATCTTCAGGATTTTTGTCATCTACTTGTAGTATACTGAATCTATTCTTGACTTCTACAGTATATTTCGTAGCATGTTTTCTAGATCATATTTTGGAGTAGTCTTATTTCTTTTAGTTTGTTTGAGATTTATCTTGACAATAGCTATTAACAAATTGTGATCTGTGCCACAGTATGCTCCAGGAATAGTTGTTACTCTTTTTATAGAGCTTTTCCATCGACCTGTACATAAGATATAATCAATCTGGTTTCTAGTCATTTTATCCGGTGACTTCCAAGTATATAGTCTTCTTGCATGTTGCTTGAACATTGTATTCATAACAACAATACTATTTCTACTACAGAAATCTACCATTGTATCACCTCTTTCATTTCTAGTCCCCAGTCCAAAACTACCAGTTACCCCAGCTGTTTTTTGTTTACCCACTTTAGCATTCCAATCGCCAATGACATACATGATGTCACCTTTTGGAGTTATATCGATTGCTTTTTGTAGGGCATCGTAGAAATAATCCATCTCCTCTTCATCTGCTGTTGAAGTGGGAGCGTATACTTGTATGAATGTGAAATTTATAGGTTTACCTTGGATACGTATTGTTATTATTCTGTCACTTATAGGATTGAACCCAAGAACACATTTTTTTTTTTCTGTGCATATGAATGCCACCCCTTTTCTTTCAATTTTATCGTTTCCACTAAAATATACTGAATAGTCATCAGATTTTACTAGTCCTATCCCCTTCCACTTCGTTTCACTTATCCCTATTAAATCTATCCCATTCCTTCCCATTTCCCTTGTAATAATGTGTGTATTTCCATTATTCATTGTTCTGACATTCCATGTCGCTATACTTATATTTTTTTTAAATTGTAGGTAGCTATTAATATCTGTGTGTTTCAAGACGATTTTCTCAGAAACAATACTTCCTTGCGGATTTAAGATAGCCTCGTCATCCTTACCGACTGTACTTACACGATAGTTTCGCTCATCCCCAGTAATAATTGAAAGGCTGTCCAACCTGGGGGGCTCATTTTCTAGCCTTATTGCATTTACTTCTATTTGTGCTGTCATGTTTGTTTTCGTGGGAATTTTACTGGAGTAGTTTCCCGTTGCTTTCTCCAGCGCAGTGTTGAAGCCGTGTATGGGGTTGCCAGAACGCCCTCGAGTATATATGAAGTTGCCGTTGTCCTTACTAGATCATCCGCCTCGTCCACTATTTCTATCGCTGTTGCTCGATAGAAAAGACTCTGTTTTATTTCTGTTACTATAAGAAATGTTAGACTAGTTTTATTAGAAGCCAGTCATACCCATACAATGTTTAGCCGGCCAGTCGAGGTCGTTTACCAGGGTTACCCGCCGTGCTGTTCACGACTACTTGGAGGTAATTGCATCAGTTGAGTACTGTGTATGGACAGATGATCCTGAACAACCCATTTTCAAAGTATATTGTATAGGGTTCGACTGTTCAGAAACCATCCGTACTACCATACACAATACCCCATAATACCCCAATGTTCCTATTACCGAGCCCTAAATTACCCTAATACCGACCCCATGTGATTTATAATATCCAATCAATATATATCAGTATTTCAATTCAAAATATTTAGTAAGGCATATAATTACTATAAAGTTTAAATTTAAATTTAATATTACTATTAAAACATAAATTCAATAATAAATAAATTGCGTGCATGTTATAATATATTATATTTATGTATATCTAATATTTTGATTGGATATTATAATACCACGATTATTTTATGTAAATCGGTAATAGGAGAATGGTGTTTATTCTTGTACATATAATTATATCAACAATTTAAAATAGCCACATTATTCATTGCCATAATATTACCCTATTAAGAAAATTTGAAATAAATATATTTAATATTGAATAAGTTATTACAAATAATAATTTAGGGGTCGGTAATAGGATAATTTCCACTATAAGTATTGTTTAACAATACAGATAATTATACATATATAAATATAGTGTACATTGTACAATGTACAATGTATACATCCTTATAAGGTTATAACATGTAATAAATGCAGAACTATTATAATAATTCTGTATAAAATAATATAGTATTTTCTGTAACAAAATAAAATGTAATAAATTATTATGATTATACTATTAATACATATAATTAATAATATATCAGTAATCAATTATTTAGACGGGTTGAAATTACCTACTTAATATTTATTAATTCTTCATTATATATTCTTTTTTTAAATAACTTTTTGTTTTTTTTTTTAATTTATTTTCATTCATTAACATTAAATACGGTTTTTAATACAATATATTATAATTATATATAATATATATATATATGTTTTTTTTTTTAATTTATTTTCATTCATTAACATTAAATACGGTTTTTAATACACTTATATAATATATATATATGTAATGTAGTGTACTTTGTGTGAGTGTGTGTTCAAATGAGTTTAGAGTATTATATTAGATTGGCGGCGCGGTGTGATATTAAAGCAATATGAGTGTGAGCATGAATGTTACATAACATATATATTATATAATATAAGCGCGAGGATATTTGTCAGGGTTGATGAATATTTATATAACGAGGATCATCATGTATCCCTCATATGTATCCCTCATATGTATCCCTCACCACGTATTCCCCCACCACGTAGTCCCCCACCACGTATCCCGATCTTCACCCTGCGACCACGACGACGGCGGCCACTACGACTGATGAGCTGCTCATGGAACTGTACCGACTCCAACCGTATTATTGTTATTATTTATCTGGCACGCCCCTTAACATATTGTGGGCGTGACGTCTTGAATTGTGCCAAGGTGATCTTGACTTTTGAGTTAGCGGTCATAGCGAGATGACGTATGCGAAAACCTGATATCGACGATTACCACGAGGGAATTCTAATAAAGGAATGAAACGCGTATTTCTTTATTAATTTATATCGAAGTAAATTGATTAGTAGTAGATAAGGAAATCGAGCCTACACTACATTTATATATATATATATATAATGTAGTGTAATATTTAAAAACCGTATTTAATGTTTAACAATTATATAATATATATATATATATATATATATATATATATATATATATATATACATATATATATATATATATATATATATATATATATTATATATATAATTGTATTAAAAACCGTATTTAATGTTTAACAATTATATATAATATATATATATATATATATATATATATATATATATATAAATGTAGTGTAGGCTCGATTTCCTTATCTACTACTAATCAATTTACTTCTATATAGCAAATTATGTATACATTATACATGTATAAGCTATTATACATATATAAGCTACTATATATGCATAGGTTTATCTCCTATAGGAATAAATCCTATATAAATTAAATCTATAGATTATAATAATAGTTATTATTAATGTTATATTATACTATTTTTATAATAGATTTTAATAATTAATTAAACTGATATCAATACGAAAGAGACCACAATATTCTTTATAACAATACCAATAATATAATGAAACATATATATTTCACCATGCTTAGACAACTAGCTATATATATATATATATATATATATATATATATATATATATATATATTATAAATATAATTGTATTAAAAAGCGTATTTAATGAATGAAAATAAATTAAAAAAAAAAACATATATATATATATATATATAGCTAGTTGTCTAAGCATGGTGAAATATATATGTTTCATTATATTATTGGTATTGTTATAAAGAATATTGTGGTCTCTTTCGTATTGATATCAGTTTAATTAATTATTAAAATCTATTATAAAAATAGTATAATATAACATTAATAATAACTATTATTATAATCTATAGATTTAATTTATATAGGAGATAAACCTATGCATATATAGTAGCTTATATATGTATAATAGCTTATACATGTATAATGTATACATAATTTACTATATAGGTAAATTATAGTAACCTATAGTAGGTAACCTATAGTAAATTATCAAAATGTATTTTCTATAAGAAATAATACATTCGCATAATTCTACTGGAATTAATCTACTTATCTTTTCTATTTTTTTAAATAATAATCTGCAGTTAATTATAGGTATATACCTATATTAATTTTTGTTCTTTGCAAAATTATTAACAGCATATTCTTTTTTAATTGATGATATTTTGAATTCACATTTTCACCATTATAACCTAATTAAATAACTACAAATATTTGTCTAAGGTTGCTTCGTAAAATATTTTATAACTCTCCAAGATTTAACATTTTTTTATATTTATTATTCAATTGATCGAGAATTTTAAATAGTTTATACAATTCAGATATTCTATAATTAGCACACGTATTGGTACATATTCTGCTGATGTGGATATAGATTAATTATTATTATGCTATCCTTCCACCACTATCATTCTTCGTAGTTTTCTTTCAGTTGTAATATATAATTCAATGAATATATTCTTTTCATTAGAAATTTACTTTTCTATTAGAATATTTCGATTATCCTGAAAAATAGGTTCTTAAATTTATAGTATCATTTGATGTTTCCAAAATGTCTTTAATTTATTAGAAAATATTTTTGAATTCTATTAATTAATCTTACTTAAAAATAATCTTTCTTTAAATAATTTCACAGCAAAAATATATAAATGAAGAAATTCAAGTGTTTTTTTGTTCACATTTTGTGTTTATAATATAGTAATTACACTCACGATGTTTAAAGGTATTACCTGTATATATCGTATACGATTATATTCTTGCAAAATCATTCTAAAACCTCTTAGGTTATCTAAACAAATGATGTAATTATCCTTATAGAGACCTATAAATATATTTATACCTAATATAATATATTATACTATAGAAGGGTGCAAAGAAGACTATCAAATGAAAGAAGACTAGTTAACTAGTCCCATGACGATGCGTCATAGGGGGAACATGATATATCGTCATGCACAACTTCTTCCAACTAAAACGGTATTTCGTTACATCAAGTAAGGATCGGGTAACACACCGGTCCACTCATAGACATCATCTATTAAATGCTTGTTAGGGCGACCTCTTTTCTTTGTATATTCAACACGACATTGTAAAATAGTAGTTGTGTCATGTTTATACACATGGCCAAACCAACTCATTTTTCTCCTTTTCACTTTCTGTAAAACACGTTAATATAAACCAATTCTGGATATAATTTCCTCATGGATATAAACATTTATCTTTCATTGTCTATATGTGATGTTTAGCATTCTTCTATGTGACATAGATTCAAAAGTATTCAATCGTTTATTAGATTATTAGAGAAGATTCCATGTTTCGCAGCCGTATAAAAGAGTGGATAGAATTAAGGAATTGTAGAGGTTGAATTTAATTTTAAAACTTATTTCTCTACTTCTCCAGATTATTTCCAATCTTAGCATTATGGATGTGGCTGCTACGTAGCAATTCTTATTGCTATTTCATTTTTTATATTAGTATTGTCTGTTAGTGTATCCTTAATATATTTAAATGATTTAACTTATTTTTTCCATACATGTTTAATAAACATTGTTTATTGTCAGAGTATTACTATTACATTTATTCGTATCAGGATCATTGACTAAAATCTTACTCTTTTCATTTCTTTTTTCCATTCCATATCTAGATATACTTTTTGTTAGCAAATATGTAAGTTTTTATAGTTCATTAAATGAACCTGGTATAAGGTCTATGTCGTTTTCAAAACGAAGATTAATTTATAATGAATATCTAAGTAATATGCCCTAATTAATTCACTATAAGTAATTAGTATATAGATTCCACATTGATACATACATATTACGTTTAGAAATATATATATAGTATAATATATATGTATGCAATAAAATATGGAACTCTGGGGATTTGCCATGGTTTGGAGTCCAAACTTTGGACCCAATCCGTAATTATATGTATACATAAGAAAGGAAATATTCAGAAGTGTGATAACTATAGAACCATAAGTCTCATTTCACTTATGAGTAAAATAATGATATAAATTATCCTGAGAAGTCTGCAACTAATTGCCAAAGAACTATTGTCAGAAGAACAAACAGGTTTTAGAGCTGGTAGAAGCATTAATGAACAAATCTTCAACTTATGAATAATTCAATAAAAATACACCGAACATCAAAAACCGCTTTATCATATATTCATTGACCTTAAGAAAGCTTTTGATAGGATATGCATGCCCTATCAAAAGCTTTCTTAAGGTCAATGAATATATTATATGCTGAATTAAGGATACGTGACATGGCATGCAGCAGTTTGGGATACAATGAAAATATTCAATATCAATGCCAGACTCATAAAAGTAATACAAAGCCTCTACGAAAAAGCAATAAGCGCAATATACTATGAAGGTAATGTAACTAAGTCGGAGAATGGTTCACCACAAGAACCGGTGTATGCCAAGGATGTATATTATTCCCCATGTGTATATTATTCAAAATAATGCTGGAGCATGACGAATGAAGTTCTACTAGACCACAATTGTGTGGTATTTACCTTAAGGTACAGTATCTATTGGAGGAAGAGTAATTATAAATCTAAGATTTGCGGATGATATCGACGGGCTAACAGGAAGTGAACACGAACTTGTTAATCTGATGAACAAAATAGATTCTACTTCTAGAATTTATGGCATGGTAATCAATACAAACAAGAAAAAAACCATGCCAAACTATGAAGGGAACTTCAATAATAGTATCTCCTTACATGGCGAAATAATTGAATCAGTCGATACTTTTAAATACGTAGGCTCCATCTTAGATGATAATGGATCGACATAGGAAATCCTTTCAAGAATTGCCTAAACGACAGCCTCATTAACAAAACGTAATCCGATTTGGAACGACAGAAACTTAACGTTAAATTTAAACTCTAAAATTCGTCTCTTGCATTCACTTGTAAATTCAATATTTATATATGCATGTGAACAGGCCCGTAGCCACGGGGGGGCCTGCGGGGGCAAGGTAAGTATTATAGTATGTATTTATAGTTTGATAAAATATTTTCTAAAATATGGTAAATATTAAAAATAAATTTTAATAATTTAATTTCATCTGATCTCGAAAATGTTTGTCCTAAATGTACAAGTTGTAGAGCAAGTTTTGAAATAAAATAAAAATATTTACCGATAATATATATTATAATATTATATATATATTTATATATATATACAAAATAATGCAAAAGTTGTATTGAGTATTACTGAGACTTGGTTAACTACTGATGATTATACTCTAGCTTCCCAACTGACGTCTGATTGTTTTTAAGTATTGCTTACTAATAGGTATACATCACATCGTCGTGCTGCTTGGCTCTGTTATTCTCATCGGAACTTAAGATTATTTCGTCATCATCCCCATGTTTATCTTCACATGGAATTATGATCTGTAATATTCAGTTCACTTCATTATTCACCATTATAATTATACTTATTTACCTTCCACCTTAAGGTAATAAAAATATAAATGTATATAGCCATTGGAGTTTCTTAGCTGACCTCTCTTCTATTTTAGAATCTTTCACATTAGTTAACACGGTTATTCTTGGTGATTTTAATATTCAAATTTGTTATATATATAGGGATATGCACTAACCTTAAGTTGAGGATATCCTGATATATATATATATATTAAATATAATAATTGTTTATTAAGTTAATCATGAGGAAGTATTTACATTAAGTGATCTATAGTTAGTGTCAGCTAAAACATGGATGCATGACAGAATACATTATTAGTGCACACCCTATAACATGGATGTATGACAGACGGTATATACAATACAATATATATATAACATCCCTTTCTTAAGTATATAAATGTTTTACAATAATGTACATATAATAATAACGTATAAATAATATGAACCTTAATCCCTGCAGTAACCTTTAGTTACTCCTCCGCATACCGTTTAGGTGGGATAACTCTCCTACCCGAACGCGTTGTATACGTCGATCCATTCGTCTCTATTAAGGCAGATCTATTTCTCCTAATTGTATTTCCACTTTCTCCTTCCACTAAGTAACTTCGATCATTGTCATCCATTCCTAACATTTTAGCTGGTCGGTCTAAATCTTTGATATATACCTCATCTCCCATCGAGAGTTTTGATAAATCTTTTACTTTTGGATTATGGTTATATTTCTCTGTGATCCTTGCTAATTTTTTTTTCTGAAAATTTCTGTATTCTTCGTGCTGTTGTTTCTTTATTATTTGTCTGTCGCTGATTGTTGGAACGATATATGATAATTTCCTGTTCATCAACAATTCTGCTGGAGACAATCCAAAATCCAAGGGTGTAGTTCGATACTCGAGTAGACTCAGATAAGGGTCTTCTGTTTTTTCCATCAATCTTTTTACAGTTTGTACTGCTCTCTCTGACATTCCATTTCCCTTTGGATAATGCGGTGATGATGTTATGTGCTGAAACTTATATTTCTCTGCAAATCTCTTGAACTCTTCCGATACGTACTGTCTTCCGTTGTCTGAAATCAACCTGTCCGGTATTCCATGTCTTGAGAATATTGATTTTATCTTTTCTATTATGGTTTTTGAGGTCTCTCCTTTGTCCAGTATATATACTTCGATATATTTGGAATAATAGTCCACAATTAATATATATTTTTTTCCTTTTAACTGAAAAATGTCACTCCCTACCATTTCCCAAGGTCCTTTCGGCAATGGTATCATTTCTAGTGTTTCCACTTTCTGATTCTCATAGATTTTGCATTGTATGCACTCTCTTATATGTTTTTTTACTTCTTCTGTAATCCCATACCACCATACACTTTCTTTGGCTCTGGCTAAACATCTTGTAATTCCTTGATGAGCGTTATGTATTTCTCCCATCACTCGCCTTTTCATTCCTTCTGGTACAATAATCCTGTTCTGATACATTACACATCCTTGTACTAAAGATAAGTATTGTTTATTCTGATTGTATCTTACTAATTCTTTGACGGTTTCTTTCTTTTCCCACTTGTTGGTGATTCTTTCTGTTATCATTATAATGATTCTATCTTCTTCTTGTGCTTTTCTTAAATAACTCCATCGGGGTACATCATCATATTTCAATGTATGTTGTTTCACAAATGCCTCTGTTTCCTGTTCTAAGGTTTATTTTTGAATTGTCTCTACTGGATACCGTGAAAGTGCATCTGCCCCTTCATTATTTTTTCCTGATATGTGTACTACTTGAACATTGTACTTCATTAGTTTTAATCTAAATCTTTGAATTCGTAATGGTACCTTTTCTACTTCTTTGCTTTCTAATAATTGTACTAAAGGTTTGTGGTCTGTTTCCACTGTCACTGGTGCTCCGCAGATATAGTAATGAAACTTCTCCAGTCCCCATACAAATCCTAACGCTTCCTTCTCTATTGTGGAATAACGTTGTTCTGTTTCGTTTAACGATCTGCTTGCTGCTCCGATAATCGCTTTTTCTTCATGTAAGTCTTTTTGCCATAATATAGCTCCAATGCCGTAATTTGAAGCATCCGTTGTTAAATACGTTTTCTTGTCCATGCTAAAATTTTTCAGTATTCTTGTGGATCTGAATTCTTCTTTGATTTTCTGGAAACTTTTCTGTTGATCTTCGTTCCAACTCCATGGTATGTCTTTCTTTAATAACATCCTGATTGGTGCGCTATATTCTGCTATGTTTTTACAAAATCTTGCGTATTGATTTATTAAGCCTAAACAACTTTTTATTGCTTTGATGTCTCCTGGAACTGGGAATTTCTCAATTGCTGTAATTTTCTCTCCTGCTCCGATGCCTTCCGCACTTATTTTAAATCCTAGAAAATCTATTTCTTTTTGTTTAAATTTACACTTTCTTTTATTCAATGTCATTCCTGCTGATTTTACTTTGTCTAATACATCCTTGACATTCTAGTCATGCTCTGCTTCTGTATTTCCCATTATTAGGACATCATCCATGTGTATAATAACATCTTTACATTTCTCGAGAATTCTGTTCATTTCTCTAGAAAATATTTCTGGCGCTGAAGTCAATCCGAAAGGTAATTTCCTATAATGGAATATTCCCCATGGTGTCAAGAAATTTGTATATTGCCATGAGCTTTTCTCTAATGGGATCTGCCAAAATCCTGCGTTTGCGTCATTTTTGAAAAATAAGTACCTTTGATTTTCGAAAGACTTCCTTCAACTGTTGCCATTGGATAAACTTCTCTTTGTACACTCTTGTTCAACCAAATCACTGCATATTCTTATCTTTCCGTTTGATTTTGTGGCTACCACCATCGGACAACACCATTCTGAGGGTCCCTCTGATTCTGCGATTACTCCCAAGTTCTTCATTCTATTTAATTCTCCTTGGACTTCTTCTTGTAGTCTCAATGGTATTGGTCTCGGTACATATATGGAGTAGGGTACTGCATCATTCTTTAATTTAATTTTGTACTCTGTATTTAATTGTCCGAGTCCTTCATACATGGTTTCTACTTCAGATATTAATGATATCATGCCTAATTTTACCGATGCCTGTCTGGGGAGTAACCCAATTGGTTGCTCTTTCATTATGTAGATTTCTTCTTCAATTTCTCGTTCTTTATACCTCATTTTGGCAATAAAATATCCTATGATCTCTAATCTTGTCTTTCCAGGACCTACGAATACTTTATTACTTTTCATTAATTTGGGTAAATTTGGAATGTTCTCCATAACACTAACACTTGCTCCGGTATCTATTTTAAATGGCACACTAATTTTCTTTTGTCCGTTGTTGATACTAATGTTCCGAATCCACGTTGCATTTGTATCCATGTCCGTTTTTATTTCTCCTAAGAATTGAAATTCATTCTCGATTCTAATTTCCTCAATGTTTTTCGACTTGCAACACACAGCCCAATGTCCTGTCTTTTTGCAGATGGCACATTTGGTTCCATATGCTTTGCATTTCTTTCTTTCATGGATACGATCGCATTTTGTACATTTAATTTTCTTTCTTTCGTAACTTTCTTTTCTTTCATATTTATCGTTCTGTGGTTTCTTATATTTTTCGTTATTCACATAGTCTATATTTTCTCTCATTTCTATGTTCTGACTACTGCATATTTCCTTAGCTTTTGCGAACTCAATCACTCTTTCTGGTGTTAATTTATTATTTGCTGCTTCTTGAAGCAATCTTTGCCTCAAGCCTTCGTCTCTCATGCCTATTATCAGTCTGTCTTTTATGAGAGATTCATGTAATTCTTTAAATTCACAATTTTTTGATAGCCTTCTTTACTCTGTATAGTACGCATGTATGTTTTCGTCACTTTCCTGTGATCTCTTGAAAAATAGATATCTTTCGTACGTCACATTCCTTTTTGGAATAAAATAACTGTTAAACTCATCCTTGATCCATTTCAATCTGGTTTTTTAATGATACCTTTTTATCAGTTCCCTCTATTTTTATTGTTATTTCTTCCTCTATCAAATTTTTTAATATTTTGACTCCTTCACTTCCTATGATGTTCAAAAAAATCCAAATTTGTACTTTTTCTGATTTTAAATCAAGTTCCTTTGCGCATTCGTATATTTCGTACTCTTCTAACCATCTATTCCATTCTTCTGCACCACGTTGCTTGTCTACTACTAGTACCTCAGGCACTCTAAATTCACTCATTTTATAGTAATACAATAACAATAATACGTCTGCAAAAAATATTTATTTTTTTTATTTTTTTTAATGTTTTTTTTTTTTTTTTTCAATAAACTCGATATTATTGAATATAATTGAATATAAATGTTAGTTTAGTTACAATACGTTTTCGCCGCTGTCACCATATTATATATATAGGGATATGCACTAACCTTAAGTTGAGGATATCCTGATATATATATATATATTAAATATAATAATTGTTTATTAAGTTAATCATGAGGAAGTATTTACATTAAGTGATCTATAGTTAGTGTCAGCTAAAACATGGATGCATGACAGAATACATTATTTGTGCACACCCTATAACATGGATGTATGACAGACGGTATATACAATACAATATATATATAACAAAATTAATAATGAAAATCATGCTTCCTTATCACTGTATACACTTATATTTGAGTATTACCTGACGCAACATGTTTTCTTTACTACGAACACTAATAGTAATAATATTTACTTTTTTATATTTAGCTGATTCTAAATTAATTTCATATCCCACTCAAAGTTCTCTAATATCCTACAACTTTGCCATATTATTTGATTTGAACTTGCCGGTGATACAAATTAATCGACCTTCTAGATCGGTTCGGAAAATCTCCCCTATTGATAAACCAATGTGTGTTAACTCTGTATTCCATCAACTTAACAACAGTATATCTTCTGATTTGTCAACACTTTTTGATTATTTTGGTATTATCTCATTATCTCTTATCAACCGAACTTATTCTAAGTTTTCCTGGTTTAATACTGAGCTTATTAAACTAAGGCAAATACTTCGTAGATTACAACGTAAATATGCATCCTCTAAATTTGAATCTGATCTTATTTCCTTTAAAGTTTTCGATCGCTTTACAATAAAAAACTTCTCTCTGCCAAATCGTCATACTTTACTGATATGCTCGGTAGTTATGAAATATCCTCTAAACAAGCTTATAAATTATCTTTCACCTTAGTAGGTAAAACCCAGACCAAGCATCTTCCGGACCAGCCTGATTTAGTTATTTGTTCATTGTTTGCCAATTTCTTCCAACAAAAAGTGTCTAGCATTATCAATATACTTCAAAACATCAACTCGGTACGACTCAATCTCAATTTAATATCCACTCATAATCACTGTTCATGTGTTTCGCTTCCCACACATGACATTGCACTCTCTTTGATGACATCCTTGAAATCCCCCTTGATCCTATTCCACTCAATCTAATTATTTCATTATCACCATATTTTATTGGACTTATCGCGTAAATCATTCATATCAGAACGAGTTGTGTACACTCGTTATAACTTATTAATTACAGTATGTGCTAATTTAGTATAATGCTATTGTTGATAAATATCAAAGTACGTATCTTACTTTAATAATTAATGATATTCTCATAGGTTATCATAATGATATATCTTGATAATAAATCCCCATGCTATATCGTATTACTATAGTTATCTAGTGCTTTTGATACTCTCGATCACAATATTCTTTCTATTGGACTTAATTAAATTGGAATACACTGTCAAGTCCACAGTTAGTTTATGTATATTGTTTCATCTAGAACATAGTCGGTGAATATTAACTTCTCGTTGTCTCCTCCTTATTTTAACATACGTGGTGTTCCACGAGGCTATTTTCTTGTCCCTATTTTGTTCATTATTTATATTTTTCCTATAAAATCAATTTTCCACAAATATCATAATATTAACTATCATATTTATGCCGATGATCTTCAGATATATCCATTTTCTAGTTCTAGTGATGCTGGCCTGATTCAAATATATATGTTTAATTGTATTACTGATATTACTTATTGGTTCTCTCATAACTCCATTTCCTTAAATATGACTAAAGCTATTAGGATAAACCTACTCTCATATTCTCAAGACACAGTTAACTGTGGAGAATTCTCCTCTATCAATCATTCATATTTTTATACTTTTTATCCTATAACTTCCAACTTCTCAAACCTATAACTATCCTATGTTTCACTATAACCTCTCAACTAGACTAATCTCCACACATTAATAATATTATACGCACTGATAACTATTTTCTATATAATATTAGAAAATCTCGTTATAAGATTACCTTTGCCATGACTAAATGTTTAATTCACTCGATTTTATTCAGTAAACTTATCTACTAATGTTATTATTGTTTACATTACCTGTTAACCTGATCCTACTGATTTATTTTATTTTATTATATGCATAAATGTATATTTATATAGTGTATAATATACACACACAGTGTATTTTTATTTATTGTTTATGTATACCATGCGTAATGCAAGACCTCCTATAACCTATAGGTTATAATATGTATTGGTAATTCACATTGTGCTTCAATATAAGTAATAGAGGATTCTAGTAAATTACTAGAATTTATTTTAGTGATCCTGGTAGTGATATTATTACTAGTATACTGGTTTATATTCATTACATTTTAGTTTTAAAATTGTGTGGGGCCTTGCCCCCCCCCTGGTATAAATGTCTGGCTACGGGCCTGCATGTGAAACGTGGACAATCAGCAAATAAATTCAAAGAAGAATAACAGCAATGGATTTCAAATGTCTAAGAATATTAGGTTCGAATATATTACTCAAAATATCATATAAAGACAGATTTACAAATAAGGAAGTCAGAAACCGAGTTTTCATGATAATCGGCAATCACAAAGACCTACTAACAAAAGTGAAGAAGAGAAAGCTACGGTGGTATGGTGATATAATTCGCGACGATTACTCTATGTCAAAAATATTCCTTCAAGGTACTGTACATGGCACAAGAAAGGAGGGCGTTCGAGACTGAAATGGTCCGACTACATTCACGAATGTAAGAGCATGCTGCAGCAACAGATCGAGAAAAATGGAGGAAAATGGTGAGAGATTCATCAGAGCCCCTACGGCTCAACGCTACGGGATAGGTAATCAGGTAATAATATATATATATAATAATTCTATATGAATAGAAATGATATTAAAATTGAATAAAAATAATTAAAATTTAATATATTATATTCACTTATAATTATAATTATTATAGTAAGGTAGTCAATTTTCATTATAATAATGGATATAAATATAAATTTATAAATTTATAAATTTAAGTTTTATTTAAATTTAAGTTTAAATTTAAGTTAATGTTAAGAGATTAATCTCTATAATTATATTTTAATAATTAACAATATTTATAAATAATCGATATTATCAGGACCACCTACAATCGCAGAGGTTATGCGAGGTATTTATAATACACATAATCTCACCATCAATATAAAGAAATTTAATTTACATTGTCAAAATATACAAATTATTACTCCTATACACTACTGTTAACATATGTTATGTTTAAATGGTGTTTAAATAAAATAGTAATAATAATTGGAAGTTACAATTTGTAACTATGTAGCATAATAATCGTTATTATAAACCGTATTGGTATAGAAATATTAATTGAAAAAAAAAATGTTTTGAAACATATACAAATATTTGTTTTAACTATTAGTATCTATTTTATATATCACTAAGCAGGCCCGTAGCCAGAAATGTATACCAGGGGGGGCAAGGCCCCACAAAATTTTAAAACTAAAATGTAATGAATATAAACCAGTATACTATTAATAATATCACTACCAGGATCACTATTAGTAATTTACTAGAATCTGTTATGATAGTTTATTATTCTAACTATAATGGAATAGATCTGGATGCAAAGAATGGCTAAGTTACGAGTTTGTGCTACGAAGATTTGATATATTAATAAAACACGTCTAACTAGATATATATTTATTTACAAGAGGAAGTTAATATGAAATATGTCAAGGGTCGCAGGTCATATTCAATGACTATAAATAACAATACAACATCCCCCTTTGTTAGTCAAAGTCAGGTCTGTTGACATGGGGGTACATGCTAGGTTGTCATAGCGACACCGATGTAAGTATAATAATAATCAACCTCAGGACTGTGTTTTGTCGTGAGGGATACGTAGTTTGGGTGATGTGCTATTGCGCATGTCATAGGTCAAGGCGACTCGGTGGTCGGCGTTGGCGTGATGGTCGCTCGTATGCGACATCGGGTTGTGCGATGACCGGTGGGTCTTCGCTGGTAGTGTCGTCTCTACGCAAGTCTGTCAGGGTTCGTCGGAATCTTGAGCCGGTGAGATCTGAGTCTACCATGTACGAGTTCGGGGACGGGTGTTCCGCATGGATAGTGCCGGGACTCCATGTGCTGTTGATGGGGTTTCTGATGAACACGCGTTGTCCACTGTTCAGTGTCGGTTTGTTTGTTCGTGCCTTGGTGTTATAGCGGTCGGATGCTTTCTTTTGTCGGTCGTTGAGCAGCTTGTCTTGTTTTGTAGATGCTGGTACTTTGGTCTTTGGTAGCGTCGTTTTGATGATCCTTCCGTATAGGAGTTCGGCTGGAGAGGGGTGGTTCCTTTCTAGGGGGGTGGCTCTACAGAATAGTAGGGCCTTTTCTGGATCGTCGGTCTTTGTCAGGATTCTCTTTATGGTTTGTATCTGTCGTTCAATGAATCCATTGCTTTGTGGATAGTGTGGTAAGCTGGTATTGTGCTGGAATCCCCAGCTCGCAGCGAATTGTGCGAAGGATGTTGCCGAGAATTGTGGTCCATTGTCGGAATGGAAGTGTCTCGGTATTCCGTGTTCTGAAAATATCTCCTTTAGTGTCTGGATGATACTGCTGCTGTGGGTGCTTCTTAGTTTCCTTAGGATTGGGAATTTGGTATAGATGTCGGCGACTAGCAGGTAATTTTCTTTGTTGAGCTCGAACAGATCGGCTGCAATCGCCTCCCATGGTTCTCTTGGTAATCTTCTGTTGACGAATGCTACGGGGGTCAGCCTTCTTTGGTGGGTCTGGCATTCGCTACATTCTCCTGTTAGGTCTTGTATGTCTTTGTTCATTCTTGGCCAATATATACAGGTCTTTGCGAGTAGGTTGGTCTTTACGATTCCTAGGTGTGGAATATGTAGATCTTTTAATATCTCGGGTCGTAGATGTGTAGGGATCAGTATTTGATTTCCTTTGATGATCATGCCGTTCTCTATGGTAAGCTCGTCGCGGAAAGGCCAATATTCTCGTATTGTCTGGGGGATATCTCTCCTTTCTTTGGGCCATCCTTTGATGATCATGCTGCTTAGTTCTTGAAGTTCTTTTTCTTTCTTTGTTTCGTTCTTGATTTGCATTATTCTGGGTTCACTGAAGCGGGTGTAAGATATCTGCTTGTCGAACAGTATCTCGTTATTCTCTGGCAGTGGTTGTCGCGAGAGTGTATCTGGTAGTGGTAGGCATTTTCCGGGTATGTATTCTATGTCGATATCGTACGATTGTAGTCTGAGGAGCATTCTTTGGAGCCTAGTGGGGGCGCTCGCGATATTCTTGAGGATTATCATCGAGAGCGGCTTATGGTCTGACTGGATGGTGCACCGTTTTCCGTATATGTAAGTATGGAAACGGGTACATCCGAATACAACGGCGAGCATCTCGCGTTCTATGTTTGCGTATCTCTGTTCGCATTCGGTGAGTGATTTTGAGGCGTAGGCTATGGGCTTCCCAGATTGGGTCAGCACTGCTCCCAAGCCTCTTCTTGATGCATCTACTTGGATGACGATTTCTTTTGCGGGATCGAAATATGTGAGTTCGCTGTCTCTGCAGATCAAGGTCTTGATGTCGTCGAATTTCTTTTCGTGGGAAGATGTCCAGGTGAAGTCGGTTTCTTTCTTGAGCAGGTCTCGTAGCGGCGCAGCGTGTGTGGATAAGTTTGGTACGAATGGGCTCATGTATGTGGCTATGCCCAGGAATTCTTGTAGTTGGGTCTTGTTCGTTGGTGATTTCATGTCTCTTATCGCGTCTAGTCTTGCCGGGTCTGGTTTCGCTCCAGTTTCGTTGAATATGAGACCAAAAAAGTGTATAGAGGTCTGTTTGATCGTGCACTTTTCTTTGTTGAATATGAGACCTCCTTCTCGGGCGCGGGTCATTAAGTGGTGGAGGTTTGCGTCGTGTTCTTCTTCGTTCTTTCCGAATACAGCTATGTCGTCGGCTATACCGAGGGTTCCAGGGAGGTTTTCAATTATCATGTCCATCTTGAGTTGAAAGACGTCTTGGCTAAGGTTTAAACCGAAGGGTAGCCTCAGGAATCGGTACCTTCCGTGTGGGCTGTTGAACGTAGTCTTCAGGCTGGATTCGTGGTCTAGGTGTATTGCCCAATAACCTTGGCGGGCGTCTAGTTTGCTAAATATTTTTGCACCCTTGAGTTTGTAGGATACGTCTTCCAAGTTCTTTGTCGGGTAGTGGGGTCTCATTATTGCCTTATTCAGGTCGCGTGGGTCGAGGCATATCCTTAACTTGCATGATTGCTTCCGTGCGTATACCAGGCTTGAGACCCATTCTGTTGGTTCTGTGACTTTCTTGATCACACCGGTTTCTTCCATCTGATCTAGTTCATCTTTAATTTCTTGTACCATCGATATCGGGGGTCTTCGCGGGGAGTGTATTACTGGGGGTACCGTGGGGTCGGTCACTATGTGGTAAGTGCCTTAGAAGTTGCCGATCCCTTCGAATCGGTCTGGGTACATGTTCTCGAGGTCGTCTGAAGTCTTTATCTTGTTCGTCTTGACGTTATTTATCGTAATAACCTTCATCTTGGTTATTGATGGTAGGCCCAGTATTATCGGACCTGGTGTCTCAGCTACATAGAAGGTAGCTCGTGTTGTCACTTTCTTTAGCGTGATGTCGATATCGATTGTTCCGTAGTGGACCATCTTGTCTCCGTTGTAGACGGTCAGCGTGGTTCGGCTTGGGTTTAGGTGACCAAGCGTTGGTCGTGCGTTGTTGCAGTGCTCGGGATACATTCGAAGATACGTACGTAGTGGAAGGATGTTTCCTTCCGCGCCTGTGTCTACCTTCGCCTTCATGGTCGCGGGTAGCCCTCTCAGCGTGAAGCGTAGGACGGTGTTCAGTACTCTTGTCGGGTCTGCTGCGATCTCGTCGAGTTTCAGGTCGTTGAATTTCAGCTCGTCGAACGTGCGGTCGTATGAGCGGTCGGGTCCGCGATCGTATGTGCGGTCGTGTCCGCGATCGTGTTTTCGGGCGTGACCTGTGTTATTATGGTACTGGGCAGAAAGTGGTTTAGATTTTTGGCGACACACCGCAGCCCAGTGACCAATTTTGTGACAAAATCGACACTCGGACTGTGCGGCGGGGCACTGGGTACCCGTGTGTTTCAGGCCGCAATATTTACAAGTAACATAATAATTAGTAATCTTATCATTATGTGATTTATCGAGGCGATTATTAGTCTTCCGATATGCGGTCTTAGGTTTATTTTCACTAAGTCTATTACTAACATGATCGATATGGGTGTTGGAGCCGGCTTTGAACTCCTTGAGCTCGCTCTGTAGTGCTTCGTAGGTACGGGCGATTTTCATGGCCTGGTCGAGTGTTAGGGTGTTGTCCTTGCAGAGTATATCTTCCCTGACTTTGTCGTGAGCGCCTCCTCTGATTATTTGCTCTATCAGGCGCGTTTCTATCTCGGTTTCATCACGGAATTTGCATTTCTTCGCTTGGAGCATGCATTTAGTCATGTATTCGTCTACTAGTTCGTCTTTGGCTTGTTTCATCTTTTCTAGTAGTAGTCTGGCCAGTCTGTAGTTAGACCTTGGCTCTAGGACCTCGCTCAGGTGGGCCCAAAATTCGATTAGAGTTTTGGTTTCATTGTTCCACGTGTTATATATTCTCAGCCCTTCTTCACCGATCCATATGAGGACGTATGTCATCCTCTCTTCGCTTTTCAATTTTGATAACGGGCCCTTGAATATTAATGTAACATATTGTTTAAATGCCATTAATTCGTGGGGTAGGTCTCCTGACCATACCATGCTCGGGGTCCTTATTCCGTCCATAATTATTATTTTTTTTTAAATTTGTTAAAAAAAAATTTTTCCGTACACGTGCTTTTTTTTTTAAAAGGCTTTAAATGTCTGATTCTGGCGTTCGTTTTTTTACCGCTGTCACCAATGACCTGCGACCCTTGACATATTTCATATTAACTTCCTCTTGTAAATAAATATATATCTAGTTAGACGTGTTTTATTAATATATCAAATCTTCGTAGCACAAACTCGTAACTTAGCCATTCTTTGCATCCAGATCTATTCCATTATAGTTAGAATAATAAACTATCATAACATAATGACAGCGGTGGGATAACGAACGCCAGAATCAGACATTTAAAGCCTTTTAAAAAAAAAACACGTCTAACTAGATATATATTTATTTACAAGAGGAAGTTAATATGAAATATGTCAAGGGTCGCAGGTCATATTCAATGACTATAAATAACAATACAACAGAATCCTCTATTACTTATATTGACGCACAATGTTAATTACCAAGACCTATTATAACCTCGAGGTTATAGGAGATCTTGGAATTACTCAGGGTATAAATAAACAATAAATAAAAATACAATGTGTGTTTATATTATACAATATATAAATATACATTTTTGCATATAATAAAATAAAATAAATCAGTAGGATCAGGTTAACAGGTAACGTAAACAATAATAACATTAGTAGATAAGTCTACTGAATAAAATCGAGTGAATTACACATTTAGTCATGGCAAAGCTAAGCTCATACCGAGATTTTCTAATATTATATAGAAAATAGTTATCAGTGCGTATCATATTATTAATATGTGGAGATTAGTCTAGTTGAGAGATTATAGTGAAACATAGGATAGTTATAGATTGAGAAGTTGGAAGAGATAGTATAAAAAGATGAATGATTGATAGAGGAGAATTATCCACAGTTAACTGTGTCTTGAGAATATGATAGTAGGTTTATCCTATTAGTTTTAGTAATATTTAAGGAAATAGAGTTATGAGAGAACCAATAAGTAAGATCAGTAATACAATTAAACATAGATATTTGAATCAGGCCTGCATCACTAGAACTAGAAAATGGATATATCTGAAGATCATCGGCATAAATATGATAGTTAATATTATGATATTTGTGGAAAATTGATTTTATAGGAAGAATATAAATAATGAACAAAATAGGGCCAAGTACAGAGCATCGTGGAAAAACCATGTATGTTAAAATAAGGAGAAGACAACGAGAAGTTAATATTCACCGAATATGTTCTAGAAGAAACAATATACATAAATCAACTGTAGACTTGACCGTGTATACCAATTTCATTAAGTCCAATAGAAAGAATATTGTGATCGAGAGTATCAAAAGCAATAGATAACTATAGTAATACGATATAGCATGGGGCTTTATTATCAAGATATATTATTATGATTAACCTATGAGAATATCATATATGATTAAAGTAAGATACGCACTTTGATATTTATCAACAATAGCATTATACTACATTAGCACCTACTGTAATTAATAAGTTGAGTTGACACAACTCGTTCTGAGATCTTATTTATGGATGATAACTGGGATATTTGACGATAACTTGATACATTAGATTGGTCAAGAGTTATTTTTTTAAATCGGAATAATCTATGAATATTTCATTGAGCGTGGAACAATATATTATATAATAGATATATGAATGATTTACGCGATAAGTCCAATAAAATATGGTGATAATGAAAGAAGTAGATTGAGTGGAATAGGATCAAGGGGGATTTCAAGGATGTCATCAAAGAGAGTGCAATGGCATGTGTGGGAAGCGAAACATATGAACAGTGATTATGAGTGGATATTAAATTGAGATTGAGTTGTGCCGAGTTGATTTTGGAAGTATATTGATAATGCTAGAAACTTTTTGTTGGAAGAAATTGGCAAACAATGAACAAATAACTAAATCAGGTTGGTCCGGAAGATGCTTGGTCTGGGTTTTACCTACTTGGGTGACAGATAATTTATAATCTTGTTTAGAAGATATTCCATAATTACCGAGCATATCAGTAAAGTATGACGATTTGGTAGAGAGAAGTTTTTTCTTGTAAAGCGATCGAAAACTTTAAAGGAAATAAGATCAGATTCAAATTTAGAGGATACATATTTACGTTATAGTCTACGAAGTATTTGCCTTAGTTTAATAAGCTCAGTATTAAACCAGGAAAACTTAGAATAAGTTCGGTTGATAAGAGTAATGGAGGGTACAACAATATCAAGCGAATGTGATAATGCCAAATTAAAATAATCAAAAAGTGTAGACAAATCAGAAGATATACGGTTGTTAAGTTGATGGAATACAGAGTTAACACACATTGGTTTATCAATAGGGGAGATTTTCCGAAACGATCTAGAAGGTCGATTAATTTGTGTCTCCGGAAAGTTCAAATCAAGTAATATGACAAAGTGATCAGATATTAGAGAACTTTAAGTTGGATATGAAATTGTTTAAAATCAGCTAGATATAAAAAAAATCAATATTATTACTATTAGTGTTAGTATTAAAGAAAACATGTTGCATTAGGGAATAATCAAATATAAGTTTATTCAGAGATAAGGAAGCATGATTTTCATTATTAATTTGAATATTAAAATCACCAAGAATAACCGTGTTAACTAATGTGAAAGATTCTAAAATAGAAGAGAGGTCAGCTAAGAAACTCCATAGGCTATATAAGTATGGAGGTAAATAAGTATAATTATAATGGTGAATAATGAAAGAAACTGAATATTACAGATCATAATTCCATGTGAAGATAAACATGGGGTGGGTGACGAAATAATCTTAAGTTCCGATGAGAATTAGATGTGATTTAGACCTATTAGTAAGCAATACTTAAAAACAATCAGAGGTCAGTTGGGAAGCTAGAGTATAATCATCAGTAGTTAACCAAGTCTCAGTAATACTCAATACAACTTTTGCATTATTTTGTATAAATATATATATAATATTATAATATATATTATCGGTAAATATTTTTATTTTATTTCCAAAATTGCTCTACAACTTGTACATTTAGGACAAACATTTCCGAGATCAGATGAAATTAAATTATTAAAATTTATTTTTAATATTTACCATATTTTAGAAAATATTTTATCAAACTATAAATACTGAATTGGATACTCGTTATAATTGATATAACTATCATACATACATTCTAATAAATAAATATAATATAAATAAAATTATAAAATAAAAATATTAATATAATTGAATATCTAGTAAATAATATATGAAAAAAACTTAATATGAAACAAGTTTTAGGGGACTACCGATCTCTGGGGGGACTAGCCGATCTCAGGGGGGCCTTGCCCCCGCAGGCCCCCTCGTGGCTACGGTCCTGTCACTAAGGGGTATCCTTTAAAGGGGGTATCCCTCTACAAGACTTTCCGGCAAATTTCTGGAAATATTATAACTTTAAAACCATTTTCTATCAAGTTGTAATGGGATATATCCGCTATACGGTTTACCCTCTATAAAGTAATTATATTTCAGGCAAGTTGCTGGGAAGTAAGTGGGGTTTTCACTAACATTGTAGTTAACTTGATAGTAAGTCGTTTTAAATTTAAAATATTTCCGGCAAGTTGCCGGAAATACTTGTAGTGGTATACTCTCATATAACCAGAGAGGAATATAACTAGAGAGAAAATTTCTCTTTAGCTCTATGGATATATCCAGGGGAAGTAAAGGAGGTATATCCCCTTTATATGTGCATATATGTCTTATATATTCTATGAAAGCCTCTCTCATAATTAATATGAATTATATTAAATTATAATACTACGAATGGTAATATTTATTAATTACATCATTAGTATTAATACATCATTAACTTATCAGTATTATATGACTATTACTTTTATAGTGTTTATGATATAGGCTAGTTAGGATTATATTATTTAATACTGCTGTTGTTATCAACCTGTATGTGAGTCTATAATTTGTGTAAATTACAAAGACTAAGAACTTAATATTATAATCCATGTATACATTGAAAAATACAAATTATTATAAATTTAATTTTTTAAATATTATAATTTTTCGTTTATATATATCATATAAACGCAAATAACTATAATTAATTGATTTATTTAAGTTAATAATATACATATGTCTATAGTCATTTCTAATGTTATAGAGGAATTGGATAATGATGACCCTTACAATGAACCAGAACCCATAATAAGTGAATGCGGTTCTATAAGTACTGTTAGAGATGATTTAAAACCAGTTTTTAAATATTATAAACAACGTCGTCCACCACCGGTTTTTGATGAAGTTATCGATTTTAGCAAAACTGTTGATAGTAAGGTTACTACTTATTAAAATAAGGAATAAGTAAATATATTTACCTTTTATTAACTAATTAATTAGTAGGTTAAAATATTTAAATTAAATAATTATTATTATATTTATTAAATAATTGAATATAAAATATGATATATTACTAATATAATATATCAGATTTAGACTGACAAGCCACCAATATGTCACGTGACTAACCGATAGTTCAAGTTAATAATGTGTGTAGGGCTTATATAATATTATATGGAATCTACCCATTCATGGGCCATGATTCAGAATCATGGCACATTATTTACACTGGTATAATTTATAAGCCAAGGTAGGCAGGGCGCTAGGCACAGTATCGTATATATATATATATATATATATAACTATTATTTTTAATATATATAGTATATGAAAATTGATCGTAATTATCAATATATATATAAATATATAATAATAATTTAAAATTTAGTAGGTATTTAGTAGTAGGTTTTGACTGCAGTGCCTCTATCGCAAAGCGCAATATACTACATGCAATTGCTTATCTACTTTCTTTATATCGATGATAATTATAGAAAAGTCTAATTCTGATACATCCTAAACAAGATAATTACCATTTATTTATAGTATATAAGCTTGATAGTATGAACAGCATTAATATATATATATATATATATATATATATATAAATTTATCAGATTATATTTACGCTCCATTATTTAATATTCTATTATCCTCAATCAATGAGTTTTTCAACAAATATCTAATACATTTTCAAACCTTTTTTGTCACCAATATATATCAAATTAACTATATGAATATGATAGTTAATCAGATGTTATCTAAAACTAAAACAAAATATTAATGTTAAAAGTATGATATACTTTTATAATATTTGAGTATATATTATATTTATACTATAAACTTTATAGTATATATTAATATATCTTATATATCTGATATTATTAATTACAAATAATATATCTGTATTACATCAAATATACCACGATAACATATCAATCTATACACTTTTTTAATAATATTATTAATAAAATGATATTTAACTAATACATAAAGTAGTCCACAATTTCTATGAAAGTAGTCCTAGATTAATTTGATCTTCACCTCACATAATCTACATCAAATTGAAAGCACACACAACAAAAGAATCGTCACACAACAGTAGAGCATTTGGTATAGTAGCACGTATTGAGTGGAACAAGATTGATATCGATTTAACATCTTGTGAATCAATATCATCATACAAGACATTATTAAAAAATTCATTTATTTATAATTGCCTATGATTAATAAATTATTTTTTGTTATTTAATATATCACGAGCATATATTACCATTTTATTTGTATCTCATATTTTAACATGTTATTATAAACACTTTTTTAAATTATCATTTAAAAAGTGTATAAACTCAAATAAATAATAATAATAATAATATAAATTAAAATTATATTTATATTTATCGATTTAATCAATTAAAAATAGTTGTTAGCATTATTATATTGATAAATTCTAATTATATATATATATACCTAATAGGTATTACCTATACACATTTAATATTAATATAATTTATATTATGTTATTTAACAATACTTTAAACTTATTATAATACATTATATTGTTATTCTTTTGATATATTTTGATATATTAAACAAATTATTAATATATATCTTATTCAAATCTAAAATATTTTAAAAAGTTGTAGATTTATACAAATAAAGTAACGCTGTGCTATGTTACGCTCAGTGATAAGCACCGATCCATTTTTCCTTGATTGGCGATCCCTATCCTCTATTTATTCTCTAGTGCGATCCTTTCCCCGATTCCGATCCTCCACTCGTTACCCGATCCGATTCCAATCCCGATCCCGATATTATTTATATATTTAATTAATACAATTTTATTTCCGATAATTTATATGCCTCAGCATACTGTTAATATCTCGATAAATACTGAATTTTAAGATCTTAGTTTTTTTGAATTAGCTATAAATCATATAGTTCTAGAATACTATTATTTCACTTTTATATATTTATAAATACTATTAACGATTTATTAAGCATTCAAATAAGGCTAGTCCGGGGTAGTGGCGGCTAGTATCAGAATAAGCAATAGGTGTCTCTAATGTATTCGATTTATATTTTTTTAATTATGTAATATTAAATAATTATATTTATGATGCATACACACCATATTTGATTCAATGATTTAATTATATATACACATACTCTTACACATAAATAAGCATAAATTATATAATCATGTTTTTGTCAAAATTTGACAAAAAATTATTATATAATAAATTAGAGTAATTAATTAATTATTTTTAAAAAAAATTACTTTATATTATAGACATTTTGATTATTTAAATATTGTATATAGAACTTTTTATTTTATTTAGCACCATTTAAAGTAAAATGGTCCTATTTAGCACCATTAAGCGTTAATTAAAACCACATCTACTCAGTTCTCGGCCACTACCCCGTTCCGTCCCCTACACTGGTTACGCTATAAATTACGCTTTAGAGAGTGTTTACTGATCAAACATGTCTGACTTACATCTGACTTATGTCTGTAATCTCTAATCATTAACAATATATCTAAATAGAATGTTATTACAACATAGAATGATGCTTTTAGTATCAAAAATAGCCTTAGTATGAGATGCTATGTATCAGCGCTGTTTACCAACTATCACCTCATTTATTTATGTTTTCAATTTACTAATAATTCACTAATGGAATACATTATTTGATAACATATATATGTATGTATTTTTATAATTTTATAATAATATTTATACTAATTTGTTATGTTAATTAATTAGACTTAGAATATATAAACAAAATATATTTAAATGTAAAGGCGTATAAATATATTTTTATATAAGACTTTCTAGATATTAAGTTTCTATTACAATTACGACGACTTTTAGAATACTACTTTGTTTGCATAAATTCTCTACCTCATTATTACACATATGTTAACACTGCTCACAAGGTTATAGAGGTGAACCTGAAGCAAGTGCAGTTCCCGCAAGAAGCTGTATTCGACACGCTGAAGCCACTAGCGCAGTGGAAGGCATCGATGCACACAGATTACCCGGGTACAGTATACATCAAAATATACATCATGTACGGGTTCACTCTACTCCCGCTAACTCAGAATTTGTACGAGAGCTAGCTTAGTGTTCACCTATGTAAATACATATTAGAATAATTTGATATTTTAGAAATACGATATATAATGCACATTTTGTCAGTCCCTACGAGTCTGAGTTAACAGTATATATATATATTAAGAATACAGGTGTTTAATTATTAGGTTTCTGTTTTTATTATGAATTAAAAATGATACTAGATTTAGTTTAATCATAATTATATCTAGTGTATTTGTTCATCATTTAAAATGTAAAATAAATTTAATTTAATTACATCAACAACAATTTTTATTTATGATTTAAAAATTTACATTTCATAAAATTTGTACCTACAAAATATTTACGAACATATAATATATTGATAAAATACATATTTTAAAATAAAGAATCGCACTGAATATTATAACTGAGAAACAATATCATATAAATAATAATATTTTTAAATTTTATAAAATATTTTCCGAATATACAATAAGATGTAATATATCATAGATATAATGTATTAAATAAAGATATAATAGATTATATAAGATGTATTATATGTAGATGTAGAATGAATTAAACACGTAACTAAATGCCACTTGTAGATTTCATTTTCATTGAGAACCCGTTCAAACCCTCCGGCCAGCGATACTGGATGAGAAGATGTCTACGAGACTTCCCCTCAATACCTAGTCGCAATAACATGCAACTAGAGCCCTATAGTATGTGGCAGAAACATAGTGACTTGAAAGAGTGGTTTATATACATATGTATATTAGTTTTAGATTATATATATATATATATTTAGTTTGTACAAAATTAATAGTTTAATACGTATAATAATTAGTTAGATAAAAATATATTATAAATACATTTATCTAAATATATAACTCTACGTTATTTATTAATTATTATTATATACATTAAATATATTTAATTATGGAAGTGGGTTAATTCCCTACCCGCCCCAATAAAAGAGGTCTTCAAATACTATTTAGAAGTTATCTTAGTGTATACAAAAATGATCAGCTCTCTTTAAAACATATATTCCTTAACATTTAATCACTTATTTAAGTAATATACGAGACTGAGATTTTAATGAAATCCAATATTAGTGTAATATATGTAATGAACTCGTACATAGTGGGGCTGAGGAGAAGTCCGACATGGATAAGCTGAGATGGATAACAATGGGATACCATCACAACTGGAACACTAAGGTCTACATACTCTCATCACTGATAGTAAACTTATTATATTTATTATTATAGTTCATTACATTATAGTTCATTACATTATTTTAAAATCATAACAATTTTGTTTTAATCAAGGTACATTTTCAGTTAGAGTAAGACATATTTGCATTTCATTTTTTAAATAAAATACCATATGTATTTACATCTATGAGAATTAAATATGTAATTTTTAATAGACTCTTTTTAGAAAACTATAGTTCGATTGATAAAGCATAAATTATAAATAATTTCTAATGAATAGTTTATAAATATAAATATATAATTTGTAAAATATATATCACTATTATAATGTACGCAATATTATCCACATTTTAATAGTTAAAATATACTTTATATTTTGTATATATTAATGTGTTTTATATTAATATTAAATTAGTATTAAATTAGTTTTTAATTAGTATTAAATTAGTATTAGTATTAAATTAGTTTTAATTTAGTTTCAAATTAGTATTAAATTATTATTAGTAATAAATTAGTTTTAAATTAGTATTATGAGGGACACAAGCAAATAAAATATAGCATATATAAGAAATTATGTTATATTAAAATAAATAATATTAAGTATATGTATTTCTAAAATATATAACTAAGCATATGTACGTTTATACATTATTATTAAGCTTAATTAATAATTTATATTCTATAATTTATAAATATTAAAATTTATAAAAAAAATTACAATTATATTTATAGTTAGTGAATATTTATAATTTATACTTTTGATTATATATTTTGACAACAATATTTACTTAAATAAATTATCAATCAATTATTTTAAATAATAAATAATTAACAATTTTAAATATATAAATATATATATATATATATATATATTATAGGGGATAATGACATATTAATCATAGAATATATTTTTTCTAATTAAAGTTGTTTCCTTTGTTCTATGAATAGATTTTGACATCTATTTAATAGGAAAAATATTGGTCAAAATATTATGTCGGTCTACTTTTAGTAAATGTATTAACTTTTTTTGATATATTTATTCAATAAAATATTTAAAATAATGATATTATATAGATCTATAATAATTTAATTTTGTATTCAAATATAAAAGAAATATTTAGCAATATTAGAAATTAATGTGTAATTAGAAGTATTATAAAGAACTTCATTTAGTTAAAATAATTATTCTGAGAACATTTATTATAAAGATTATAAAAATATATAAACAGACGATAACATTAGATTATTATAAATAAAGAGCCATCTATAAATATTAATAAATTAAATGTATATATATATATATAATATTCTTTATTTTAGCTTTTAAAATTCTAAAAATTATATTATATTCATTAAATTATTAAATTAAATATTTTTTTTTTAATATTATTATAATTTATTTAAATGATATACTTTGCAAAGTGATTATTTTATAATTATATTTTTATTTAAAACATAATTATATATCATTTTAAAGATAATATTATATAATTTAAAAAATAATATTTTTTAAATTAAAATGTCAATAAATAAATAAAGTTTCTCTAATTTTATGTAAACATTATTTTTAATCCATTATATACAAATTTGAAAATCATTATTTAAGAAATTTTTAATAAAATCAATATAATAGTAAAATAACTTTTGTAATAAAATTATATATATATATATATATATTAGTATCTGAGCTATTAATTATATTATTTGTAATATTGATTATCCGGTAGATATTTCTCACGGATATCCGCGATAATGATTTTAACAGGATTTATTTAGAACAGTTGACAGATATTTTTAATATCACGTGATTTTATTGTAAATATCCTAGCGATAGAAAGTAGTACTATTAATTTAAATTAAAAGTAAATAAATATATTATTGTTTAATTTTATATATCTTACATTATAATATTCCAAATATAAATATATATATATATATATATATATATATATATATATTCACCGTGAACGGTCGCGTTTCACATTCATATACATTAATTCCGTTTTTGTATAACAGTCTTAACTGGCTGAATTAGATCCTTGTTTAATACAACTTTACGTATAGATTCTATACGCCCTAATGGATCAACCCAATGAAGGATATTGCATAACCTGTTGTAAGCAGTTCAAGGGTACTCGTGGACTTGCTATTCATCGTCGACGTATGCATGCACATGCATACCATATTGAGTACACAGATACAATAGTAAACAACATAACGTCCCAGTCGAGACAGCGTTGGTCTGAAGGCGTCTCGAGAAAGCTTGCGTTAATCGAAATTGATATACTGTCCAAAAAAAGTGACTCGAAGAGGTTTCCAATCAATAAGGAGATAGCGGAGAAGTTTACTGAGAGGTCTCTACAGGCTATCACAACTCATCGGTCATCTGTGAAGTACAAATCTCTGGTTCGATCACTCCAGACATACGTTAATATAAATCATATTGTACAGCCTGTTTTGCACATAGACAATCTACTAACTAACAATCCCAATAACGATACTGAAGATACATACGATACTGATAACATTACTGATACTAACAGTACTAACTATGACCCTAACGACACTTTGCCCATACATTTAGATACACCACATTTATCAAATTACATTAACAATATACAAACTAACATTTTACATAATAACAACATTCATATAAACACTATTAATGACACGCAACCATGCGAAACGATTAATTCTAATGTCTCGAATAGCTATTGTTATGATTTATCTACAGGTCCTAGATCACAAAACAATATTGATTTAACTAATAAAACAAATATTTTACAATATATCTTAGATTTACACCCTAGCAAATACATATTACCTAGTTTACAATTACATATACAGAATTTTAATTTCGACAATATTCAAAATCTAATAGACCTAGATTATGAACAATTAATTAATTCATCTATAGTTCAATCAAAAAAAAAACCAAAAATATTACGTAACAATATTATTTCTAACAATACACAATGTAATGATAATATAGGCGTGCAATCAAATAGAAATGTTAAGCGTAAACAAAGGTGTTTATTATTTGCTAAAACGCAACAAATGTATTCTAAAAATAGATCCAGGCTTGCTAAATCTATTTTCGACGGCGAAGATATTACAAAAGAAATTAAAGAAATGCCAATCGATTTACAATTTAAATATTGGAGTGAGTTAATAAGTAAGCCATCTATTCCATTCAACCACTTATTTGTTAATAATAGTAATGCATATATACATCCAATTACGATAAACGAAGTAAAGTCATGTTACGGCACATTACACGACGGCGCCCCGGGAATAGATGGTCTTACAAAATGCGATTTAACTAAAATTGGTCTAAATAATATAACAGCTCGCTTTAATATTTATCTCATATCATCGACTGCACCTTCCGCATTTAAACTAGGCCTAACTACTTTAATCCCTAAAACTAAGCACAGTACTGAGCCGTCCCATTATCGTCCAATAACTATGTCATCGATATTCTGTAGACTTTTCCATAAAATGTTGGCACGCAGAATTGAAAACACAATTAGTCTTAATCCACGGCAAAAAGCTTTTGTTCGACGTGATGGTATTGCTGAGAATATCTTTTTACTTAAATCTATTATATATCAACATAAAAATGCATTACGCCCATTAAAGATGTGTTTGTTGGATGTTTCTAAAGCTTTTGATACGGTATCTCACAACTCAATTGTTGCATTAGCCGAAAGAGTAGGGACTCCTAAAATGTATACAAGTTATATCATGCATACTTATTCTGATTGTACAACTCAATTAAAATATAAAAATGGAGTATCACCTAGTATACCAGTCAATCGTGGAGTAAAACAAGGTGACCCAATGTCTCCCGCTCTTTTTAACTCCATTATAGATTATGTAACTGATAATATGCCAGGTAGTATTAATTTACAAGGAAATAGTACAATAAGCCATATGGCATTTGCAGATGATCTGGTTTTATTTGCGAAAGATGATGTAATGATGCAATATCAAGTTGATCATGTTTTATTTAGACTAGCTCAATGTGGGTTAAACGTTAACAAATCAAAATGCGCTACATTGAATATAATTATTAACCCAAATAAAAAACAATGGATATGTAACCCATATAGTTTTATATCTATTGATAATTCTACAATTAAAGCGCTAAATATAGAAGAAACTTATAGATATCTTGGCATCAACATAGGCGCTTTGGATAATAAAAATAATTCAATTAATGATGACCTCACATCGAAACTCTTGGCAATATCTAAATCTACTCTAAAACCCCAACAAAAATTGTTTATGCTCAAAAATCATCTAATTCCAAGTATGCTTCATACCTTGACTTTCTCTAACGTCTATTTAAATTCATTAAAAACGATGGATAGAAGTATTCGGGTGTTCGTCAGACGTTGGCTTCGACTACCTTCAGATACTTCACTCGGTGTATTCTACGCACCTAGTAGTGTCGGTGGGATAGCTATCACTCGTCTTTTTCTGGCAATACCGGTGCTGCGGCTAAAAAGGATTTCATCCATTAGAAGGAATGATGACACTATTATTCAAACCCTTCCCGATAGTGTTATTCTAAAATGGTCTACACCTCGAGTATACGATGAATACACGTTTATTGATAACACCTCCATAAATAAATATCATTCAATATATTTATTTAATTCTGTCGATGGCAAGGGTTTAGAATTAGGCACGCATAGTCCTTTTATTAATAATTGGATAACTTCTCCTATAAAGATGTTTTCTGGTCGCGATTTTGTAGATATGGTAAAGCTAAAGCACGGTCTACTATATACACATTACAGATGTAAACGTATGTTTCCAAGTTTAAATACAAACTGTTTAAGGCGAGGGTGTAATTATAAATATGACTGCCTAAATCATATTATGCAGACCTGTAGATTTAATTATAATAACATTATTCACAGGCATAATTATGTTAACGCTCTTTTAATCACTCTACTTAATAAGTACAAATTTACAACTATACTGGAACCACACATACGAACACAACTTGGTTTACGCAAACCTGACTTACTGGCTTACCGAAATGACATTGTTTATATTATAGATACGCAAATCTCAACTGATACAATAGATACCGATATTAATTACCGACACAAAACTGACTACTATAACAAACCTGAAATACTCTCCTACGCAAAACAACTTACTGGTGCAAAGCAGGCTAAACTAAGTGCCTCTTGTTGGAACTGGCGTGGTATACCCTCATCCCTAACGTCTAAAGACCTATATTCGTTAGGCCTGAGGAAGCATGATATTACGCTACTCAGTATTCGTGTCATGACAGGCAGTCTAAATATTTATCGCAAATACTGCTGCAATGGATTATTGTAATATCCTTAATTACCTGGCCTCTCCCTTGCCTACTTCGTCATATTTTTATTAATATGTTTTCGCTAATAAATGGGATAATTGGCTCTGGTTATTAACTAACCATTGTCCGAAAAAAAAAAAAAAAAAAAAAAAAAAGATATATATATATATATATATATATATATCTATTAATTCAATAATAATTAAATGAATTAGATAGATAATATTTTATTAACATGCTCTTCCTATCTGTTGTACAAACATAGATTAATGAATTGAATAATTTATCATATTAAAAATAATTCTCGTAATTATGCCAAATTTCACAGATATCATCAAACTGCAGGATATTTTAGAACAAGTTCTAAATAAATCAGGCAGATATTTGTAGTCTTAAAACCCAAATACAATAAAGTCCAACTAAATTCATTCTTGCGGATACCGCCAGATAATCCGGCTACTTTTTATTATTAAGTCCAATTTATCCCACTAGTAAATAAATTATTGATTTTGATCTTGATTTTATCTGTATATTTTTGTCTGCAACAAACATCCAGTTAAAAGGCCCAGAGTATTCAATATTGAAAATATAATATTCATATTTTCAGAATATATAGATAATAACTAGGTCTTTAATACACAAGTTTTTTGTTGTTAGAAAATATGTATAAAATTATGAATACAATACTATATACACTTATTTTATAAAAAGATAAATAATGTTCCCATTAAACCTTATAAACAACATCATAACTGAATGTAATTTACACACGAAACTTAGGTTTTATAGTTCAATATAATTACTATTCGTTCATATACAAAAATGATAGTGTTACCTATATTAATATGTAGATCTATTTATAACTTACTACGTTATCTATTTACATGGTGTCTGTATTAAATCAAATTATTAGATTCGAAAGCTGCATGTCCCCTTTAAACAACTTTGTTTTTATAATTTGAATACATATTATTATCTCACAAATTCTCAATTAATCATATGTTAAATCATATGTTCATTAATAGGTTATAGGTTTAAGTACACAATTAATAGGTAAATATACTAATATGAGTATTAAGATATCATTACTATAGACCTATAGATACACTCAGACCTCTGTGGTCATTATCTGACCACTATCTCCTCCTACAGATCTACACGAAGACTGAACAAGACCCACTCCCTGAAGATCTGACCACCATCACTAAATACATCTCTTCTCTCATAGGGTATTGTATCTAAGCACCTCTAACTCCATCTTTCTTAGTATTATCTCTTACTTCTTCCATCTCCCCTGAACACCCTTTTTTGTTACCCCAAGCACTACCCTTCTAACAACTCCCTATCTTACTACACCAACTTGTCATATCGACTCCATTACTTCACTATAACCCTCAACCTCTCCCTTCGTACCTACCACTGCCACCTCACGACCAGTTAACCGCCTCCTCTCTCCTAACTTAACTCACCCCCTACACCCCGCACACATAGATACCCAGACTACAAAGCAGAAGCTGCAGTAGTGAATTATTACCACGATGATTCGCGGCTTAGCTGTCACGTTGACCAATCAGAAGTAGATCAAGTATCACCCCTCATCTCCTATAGGTTCTTATCATCACTCTAATGATGTTATTATTATTACTATAATATCTCTACATTTTCCATAAATATTATTAATTATTCGATATGATGTTAATATAATAATAAGCAAATATTATCTAAAGCTTTAACCTTTAAGATATATAGTATTAATAGTATAAAATGATTTTTTTCCATTTTTCCTATTAAATTAATATAATAATTATTTATTAAGTTTAATTTTGTAAATTTCATAAATTACAAAAATATATTTTTTCGGTTACCTTATATTGGAGTTATTTATTTAAAAATGAAAATATTTACATTCAATTTATAACAATAATATTAATTATTATTAATAATATTTTTTAGTTCATTACAAATTATTCTCCTATTGATTTTAAATTTAAACAATTATATAATCGAAAGTATAAATATTTTCTAACAATAACATACGTTATAGAAATAAACAAAAAATAATACGAAATTAACAAATTAAAGAAATTAAAACGTTGTACAGTTAAAGTTACCCTAAAAATAAACAAAAAATAATTTATAATAGAAATAATATACATTGTTTTGTTAAAGGATATCAAAATATTCTATTTCTACTTTAAATGTATTGAATTATTCTTAACTTTATAACCCGTAATATTAATAAATAGTTAATTTTATAGTTTACTATGATACAATTTAAATATATTAAAAATTAGATAAACCAATGCTATTACGAAACAAACAAATACTAATGTAAAATGTTTCACACTTTTAAAATCTGTAATAATATTACATTATTAATTTTATATTTTAATAGTGTAATAAATTTGAAATATATAATTATATATATACAAACAAAATACTTTAAAAATAAAATAAACCAATATATATACACAAACAGAACATGTTGAAAATAAAATATAGTTTAATTATTACAAGATTTAAATCAATATTATCAAATTTGTTGTGGTTATTTACAAAATTCAGGTAAATTTATTAGTAAATTATCAATTTGTTGAATTGAACTAAAATATGAATTTAATAATTTTCTTTATTGAGATCTGAAAATAAAATAGTGTTATTTGATATTCATATATTATTAATAGATTATATATTAACATCACTTTATATTATGTGAAAAATAGTTAATCGATCTTGACAGTTTGTTGAAATACTTATATATAGTATATAGTATCCCTATTTATATTAATTCCTCACAATTTAATCTTTTATTAATGCCAAGTCCATTTTATTATTTGTTACACGAGTAAATTAAGATATTATATTAAGAATAATGTATACTAATTGTTGAACCTTAATACATCCGAATGTTTAGTAAAGAGGGACTTCTGAATTGTCACTAGAAAATAAAATAAATACACATTTTTATAATGAAGATTACTATAGAATTATCTATCTAATATTTAAAGTAAAAATGATATCTCAGTATGTTTAATATGTAATACTAAATATAATTATTTTGTATATTTGAGATTATATTAGTGCCTTTAGGACTATAATGATATTTATTAATATATATTTATTTTACAAACAATAAAAGAAAATAAAAGAAAAACTAAATCTTCTAATAAATAATTCTTATTAATATTATTATTATTATTATTATATATATACTAGGTGGCCGGGGCCCGGCTTCGCCCATGATCGATCGTAAAGTTCACTTTGTGATGTAATGTACTCGGGAAGTGATGCAGCTAAAAAAAACCATCAATATTAAAACTTAATCCAACCTAACCACAACAGTGAAAATATACTTTTATAGGCTCACTCGGGTATTAATGCAGCTAAAAAAAACCTACACAAATTAAAACTTAAACCAACCTAACCACAACTATGTAAATAAAAATATACATAAATATGCTTTTATAGGCTTAGTCGAGAAGTAATGCAGCTAAAAAAAACCTACAACAATTAAAACTTAATCCAACCTAACCACAATAGTGAAAATATACTTGTATCGGTTCACTCGGGAAGTAATGCAGCTAAAAAAAACCTACACAAATTAAAACTTAACCCAACCTAACCACAACTGTGAAAATAACAATATAAATAAATATGATTTTATAAGTTCACTCTGGAAGTAATGCAGCTAAAAAAACCTACACAAATTAAAACTTAAGCCAACCTAACCACAACTGTGAAAATAACAATATACATAAATATGCTTTTATAGGCTTACTCGAGAAGTAATGCAGCTAAAAAAAACCTACAACAATTAAAACTTAATCCAACCTAACCACAATAGTGAAAATATACTTGTATAGGTTCACTCGGGAAGTAATGCAGCTAAAAAAAACCTACACAAATTAAAACTTAACCCAACCTAACCACAACTGTGAAAATAACTATAACTAAAAATATCAATGACCACATACACATATATATATATATATATACTTGTATAGTCTCACTCGGTATGTAATGCATATATAATTATAGAATAGATTTTAGAAACAAATATTTTTTTATAAATCTATATTTTTTTTCTTTGACCATATATGATGACATTTGGCGAAATATTAAAACAGAGATTGAAACCCTATTATTCATATTTTCATGATTTTTCTTATTTTATTACATGTATTTTCGTACTCCTAATCTGATGAATCCATAATTTATACGAAAATATGACAGGAAGTCGATCAAATAGACTACTCTAAAATCATGTATTTTTCACTATTTCGGCCATAGCTCGAAGAATATTAAACATAAGAAGTCCCAATTTATAAAATTATATTCTATTTTAATTATCTATTTAATAAAGTTAAAATTATTGAAATCGAATAATTATTGTAGATTTTCATTTATCGTATCACCTATGTTTAATAATTTATTATAGTTTACATGGCTTAGATAGGAAATAATTAATATAAACTCGTAACGTAAAAAATATTAACTCGATTTTACATATTCTTGAATTTCACCTCAATAATACGGATAAATTAATTCCGATTTAAAAATTTGTATTTTGATATTCAAACCGGAAGTATCATTTCGTAAATCTACGTAATGTATTCTAAATTAAAGAAACTCATTATTACGAAATTATTTACCATCAAATTATTCACGATAAAGTTTGTTATTAAAAATTTGCGTCGAATTTAAATTTTTCGATTACGTAAATCGTTTAAAAAATGACACTATTTAACAACTATTGGTATCGCGTGAATACATATTCAAAAAAGTAAATCATTCATGTTACCCCCGCTCGCCCACTTTACCACCGCGTTCGCGAGATCCTAAGACTCACACACACACACAGACAGACATTTTCGCCAATATAGTATAGATATATATATATATTTATATATTTATCTTATTATATAATACTTATTTTATATAATAAAATTATCATTGGTTTTTATTTTATAATTTATTTCTATTGAAATATTTCACTACAATTTAAACATGATTTTCTCAGTATTCTGATGTTGTCTATTATTAATCTACTAAAAACAGAGTAACTACGTTAACACCCCCTAATAACGTATTTGGGGGTGTTAATGAATTGTTTACAATATGCGGATAAAATTCTTATTTATTAAACTTTTTAATTTATATATTTATTTAATAATTAAGATGTTGTTGCACATTTCTTTCATAAATTAAAAAAAAATACATATAAAACTTTCTTTTATAGTATTAACAAATATTTTCAAAGCAAAGATATAACACTCTATAACTGCCTATCTACGCAACATAAATATTACCTACTCCCTACCTCGGCTAGTGATAGTATCAAAATCACTGAAATAGATTTAGGTTTGGCATGGTTATATATAACAATGTTTTCATTGTTCTATTAAATTACATTCAATATAAATTGGCTTTTACTCACCAACAAGATATTAAAAACCAACATATCCTATTGCTTTATTATATATTAGCAATTAAGACTTAGTTTTCATCATATAAATAATAATTTAAAATATATTATTTTACATTTTAAAAGTGTATAGTTTGATACTAATTTACATTATAAACCAACATAGTTCCTAACATTAACCCAATATAGATAGCGATGTATGTGTTTTATATACAAAATCTAATTATACTATATATCGTAAGTCTTTCTTTAAAAGTAAGCAAATAAAATCAAAACTTATAATATACTTAAAGTTAGATTATTATATAAATGTGTACTTTCCCTATTTGTGCATGTAAACATGAGGGTGACCACAATGGAATTAAATAACTAACTATTCTATTTAAGTTTCTTTAAAGTATCTTTTTTAAGTATTTATAAATCAAACTTGTAATATATACATTATATTAAAACAAAATATTTATATAAATTAAAAGAAACACAAGAAGTATAATGTTATAGTAAATTAACAATAAAATAAAATCACAATATTATTATATATGCTACATTTATTCATTAAAATAATTTAAAAAATCATATTTATTATTTATTATTGAACTGTTTTAAGAGTACATTTTTAAATAACATTTTCAAATACATGTAATGTATTATTGAACTTCTTCAATCACAATATTGTGAATAGTCTATATTTATAAAGAATAATTTGGGGAAAAAAATACAAATATATTTATATAAATATCAAGGATTATAAATTACTTTAAAAAAAATTCTAGTGAATAATTATTGTAAATAAAATTAGAATGACATCAGAATAATGTATATGAAGTATACATTTTATACATTATAATGCTAACTAAAGGTATATCTCACTACAAAAAATGCCTGAAATAATGTCTGAAAAGTTTAGCTCAACAAAATGTGTCTAGCAAGTTGCAGTGGGATACCCACCACCAACATAATATATTCAACATGTTCTATTTCCGAACAAGTATTGCCTGAAATACTCTCTCGAAAGCAAAGATATTACAATATATAGTATGATGATGTTGTCTTTTTAAATTAAATTTCAAATTTTAATAAACCTAATATTAAAATATATTAATATATTTATTATATAATAATATATGAACACGAGGGAGGATAAATGAATTAGGATGATATTCTAAATACTTGCATTAATTGAGGAGGGTGTAGAGTGTAAGATGATGTTTATAAATATAGCTTATATAAGTACATTCACTAATATTGTTGTATACAATCATTGTACCTATATAAAATATATACTTATCTTAATTTCTACTCAATGAATAAACTTACATTACTTAAATAGTAAAATATGAATATACTCGCTAATAGAGTTGTATATACGAATGCATTCAGTCTAGTTAGTGTAATTATAATCACAATTTATACTAGTTGTATAGTTGTATGCATAAGTGTATGTTGTACGATTTATTTAAAAACTGATTCCTACACTCGCCTCAAAAGTTTTAATACATTTTGAATACCGTTACCAATTCGTTCGGCAACTAATCATGCATATTACACTTATAGAAATGTTCAGAGATACACATTCGTTGTGGGATTCCTTTACTCCTGATTATTTAATTAGAAATAAAACTGATTTTAATTTTAAATTAAAAAAAATAAAAAATTTGATTGGTTGATTAATATGTGCAATGATTCCGAGCAATATTATCTGGTACTAGATAATCTTATAGTGTGATAATATCGGCGAGAATTTCTAGAACCAGAAATATATTACAGGTATTTGGATGATTCTCCCTTAGGGAATAATGTATTGCAAAGATGAAACTATGAGTACAAATCAATATTTAAATTATAACTAATATCTTTGTTCATTTTTGTAATTACATATTCGTACCGGTATTATAATTTATATTACAAAGATCCTAATCAAATACTTCATAAAATTCATATACTTATGAATTATAAGTAAATAATAAAAGTATATAAAAGTATATGAATATTTATAAATTATAATTATTTAATAAAAGTATATGAATATTTATAAGTATTTGATTAGGATATTAGTTATATAAATTATAATACCGGTACGAATATGTAATTTCTAAAATGAATAAACAAGTAAAATATATATAACAATTTTGTTTATATAGAAATTTTAATAATGGATTAATAGATAAGTAAAAATTGTTATCTATATTATTAGACATTTTAAAATAATAATATGTACAGATAAAATATGATATCTACCTTGCTAGAATAAACAAAATTTGGAAAATAAATATACAAATTTGTTTAGGTCAATAATATTAAATATAATAATATTATATAATTATAAATAATACATGTGAATGATAGCTATGTATGAATTATTAACACAATTATTTGTTGATATTCTGCGGTGCACCAGATCAAGAACTGAATTCAAGAGAGAATTAAAAACTCACCTTTTCTCACCTTATGAATGATACATTTAACCCTTATTTATTTTCCATCGTTTATTTAATTCATTTAATCACATATTTTGTATGAACGTGTACACATCTTTGTTAACGTTTTTTTTTCCGTTTAAAAAGTGTTTAAATAAAATTTAATAATAATAATACAATAAATTCTAAACGTTTCATTACATTTTTGACCAGAAATAATATAGAATTATAATATATAACACAGAATATAAAATATTTTATATATGGCCAGAACATACTTCCAATGTATAATTGCACATTTGTATTGCAATATTTGTTACTTAAGTTAAGTGTTAGTTATATTTAATGGGCATTATTTAAAACAGTATATGTATAAATGATAAACTTATTAAGTTGACTAAATATCTAATTACTTAAAACCTATTGCCTCTCATACTACATGTAAACATAGGCTAATTCTGACCAATACTCATAATCTATTGTTCTATCAAGCCGTAACAATGTTATAACCTACTAGGTGCATTATACATATCTAATATATGATTCATCATTAGTTATTATGTTTGTTTACTATGAATCATCATGTACGTTACCAGCATATGTTTAGCTATTTCATACATTGCTAACAACTGTAAGCTTATGTTCGTCTAATTTACCCATATATATATATGTAGTATTTATGATATTGAATATGAGTTAATATAGCCTACTATACATATATACGTGACTAACCTTATCTGGAAGTGTCGTATCTCGTATCGTGTATTATGATAGATAATATATATATATTTAGGTATAGGTGTTTATTAGTCGTGCATTAATTAGTAAGTAAGTCTCGTAAGTAATTTGTAATGGGCATGGCTTAGTCACGCTATATATGTATAGTAGGCGTATTCAATATTACTACATCCCTCTACTAAGTATATAATATAAGCATTATAATATATAATAATAATAATAAATTGACAATATAAGTATAACAATATAATAAATAACATTACGTATAAAATAATATTTCTACCACCATTTGTGTGCTTAGTTTTAAACTAAGCCTCTATAAGGCGATCTGGAGGTTATACATGCCTTCCTGATCTAGTGGTGTATGTAGATCCATTCGTGGGTATGAGCTGGCATCTATTCCTTCTCACATCCTGTTTCTCCGTTCTGAGATTATAAGATCTTGTACTCTCGGGTGTTGTGTTGATAACGGTTGCCATTCTATCTAGGTCCCTAATGTATACATCTTCCCCGTCTTCTATCTTTCGTAAGTTTTTAGTATATTTATTGTCTCTGTTTCTTTTGATTTCTAATTTCTTATTTTCGTTCTTGTCCCTAAATATACAGTGGTCTTCTTTATTCATGTAATTATCTAATTAAAGATCAACTACTGTAGATCGTAATTTTCTGTTCATCAGAAGTTCTGCTGGTGATCTTCCAAAGCTGAGTGGTGTACTTCTGTATGAGAGTAGTCCTAGGTAGGGATCTTCTTCTTTTTCTAGAATACCCTTTATCGTTTTTATAGCTCTTTCAGCTACTTCCTTAACTCGCGTTTGTAAATGTATTGGTACAGGTCTTGGTACATAGATAGAATATGGTTTCACATTCCTATTGATTTGGATTTTATATTTTCTTTTCAATTTCCCAAGTCCTTCAAATAATTCTTTGTGTGGGTGAACTTCGCCTATTAGTTTTATTAGACCTAATTTAATGGACATGTTTCTCGATAATAAACCAATGTATTGGTTTTTTAATACGTAGATATTTTCTCTTATTGTACTTTCTTTGTATGTCATTTCGGCGGTAAACATTCCAACTATATCTAATGGCACCATTCCTGGTCCTCTCAGTTCTATGTTACTTTTTATAAGTTTGGGTAACTTTCTATTATAAGGGAGAATAGTTGCGCTTGCTCCTGTGTCTATTTTAAACTCACATGTTTGGTTAAATCTTGGCGCTTTGACTTTTATTAATTTTGTCCACGATTTAATATCTGGAACCTTTATTTCTCCTAGGAACTTATAATTTCCTGTCGGCTTCTTAGTATCTATACTTGTGTTAACTTCGTAATTCTCATAAGTGTTTGTATATGCTCGTTCACTTGGTTTTCTGCATAGCTTTGCCCAATGTCCCTCTTTGTTGCATTAATGGCATTTCGACTTATATGCTGGACAGTTTCCAAATTCATGCGTCCTTCCGCATTTACCACAAGTCTTTCGCTCTGCTGGTTTCTTGTATTCGTAATCTTTATTCTTGAATTCTTTCTTGTATTCTTTCTTCTTGTAATCAGTCTTCACGTATTCTATAGTCGGTTTTCTAGTAATTTCTTCATTCTGCTGTCGTGATATCTGTTTCATCTTGCATGATTCGACTATTTGTTCTGCCGTTAATTCTTTGCTGCAAGATTCTTGTAAAAACCTCTGTCTGAGTGTTTCGTTATTCATACCGATTATTATTTTGTCTCTAATAAGGGACTCCTTCATGTCCTTAAAGGAACATGATTTTGCTAATATCTTTATACAACTGTAATAACTTTCAATATTTTCATCTATTAGTTGTTGTCTTTTAAAAAAGCAATACCTTTCGTTCACTTTAGGTATGAAATGGCTATCGAATTTTTCCATTATAGTTTCGATTTTAGTTCACTTTCTTTATTGTCTTTGTCACATTTTTGTTCAATATCAAATGAATTATAGATGTCTACTGCATCTTCTCCTATCGCATATAGGAAGTTAGCTATTTGGACTTTACTTGACTTTTTCTCTAATTCATTTGCACATGCATAAATCTCATAATTTTGTTTCCACCTTTTCCATTCTGTGGGTCCTTTGCTTATGTCTAAAGCATTAGGTATTCTATCTAACATTGTATTAAATCTATATATATAATTTTATATAATTTTATAGATTTATATAATTTTATATAAATATTGATATAAATAAATCTAATATAAATTCAATGTTTCTAGAATAAATATAAATCAGCAATTAAAATAAATCATTCGTTTTCTATAGAATTTAGAATTCTTTTGTTTGAAAATTAACGAATTAAATTTTATCGAAATTTTTTTTTTTTTTTTTTAATTGGATTTTTTTTTTTTTAATTTTCTCTAATTTGGTAATTTTCCATATGATAATTATATGTACGCGATATATAATAAATAATATTTTTACATGCAATAATATATTTATATAACTAATATATATATTTTCAACGTGTAGACATTAAAATGATGTATAATAAATAATAAATATTATATATAACAATAATATGTACTTTTTATATGTATAACGATTTTAGGTACGGTTAACTAAATAGTAAAATATTATATACAACAATAATATATTAATTAGTATAACTTGACCGCTGTCACCATGTAGTATTTATGATATTGAATATGAGTTAATATAGCCTACTATACATATATACGTGACTAACCTTATCTGGAAGTGTCGTATCTCGTATCGTGTATTATGATAGATAATATATATATATTTAGGTATAGGTGTTTATTAGTCGTGCATTAATTAGTAAGTAAGTCTCGTAAGTAATTTGTAATGGGCATGGCTTAGTCACGCTATATATGTATAGTAGGCGTATTCAATATTACTACAATATATATATATATATATATATATAAATAAACTCTATGTAACTATGTATATCTGTTCTCTATATGTTCACTTATTACCACAGTAACTCTATACCTTGATTCCCCCCCTCCCCCCTATATTCTCTTATGTTTGTTAGTCGTATTACCATTTCAAACATGACTTTAAAACAGTAAACATACTATTACCATTCTACAACTTCTATATATTAATTAGATGTACTGCATATACTGTATATTATATGAGAGATTTAAGCTTAGCTCAGCATGAACTTGTTAACAACTCATTCTTATCCCCATCTAAATAGAATAGACCATACCTATAACTAAGGAGGGTTATAAATGTATATATTATATTTTAATATAATCCAATAATACTGAGAAATTTTAGTTATACACATAAAATAAAAACGATTTCACACATAAAAATAATTAAATTATTGTATATATTTATTTTAGTTACATTATTTTATAAATTAAACAACAATATGATTTATTATCATAAATTTCCGTTTAATATCTCGATATTTCCAATGAATTACATAATAGAAAATGAATATCTATATGAATATAAAGATTAAATAATATATATATATATATATATATATATATATATAGATTAAATTATCTTGAAGTAGAATTCTATAGGTCTAGACATAAATATTACATCTAACTTTATTAGAAGCAGATTACATATAATCCATTATCAATGTACTATTATCATATATATATATATATATAATCTTTTATCAATTTATTTTATTATTTAGTTCAATATTATATTATTTAATATTAGTAATCTTATATTTTTCAGATTTATATTATGTATCATATTCTATATTTAATATATTTTTATAAAATATGTGTAATATTTATTATTTAATATATATATATCCGCAATATAAATGTAATACTATTTACACTTTGAAATACATAAATGTGATTCAATATAAAATAACTATTTGATCATCAGATTTTACAAGTTTAACTGTCAGTCATATGACTACAGTGTATACTATGCATGCACAATATACCTATTGTGCATGCATAGTATACACTGTAGATGATCACATACCATAATGGCTATATCATTACCAAATCATGCTTTTTATACAATTATAATAAGTGTATTTCAATGTCAAACTGTACATCTTACCTACACACTACATATAATGCAGTCTAGATGATTCATTTATCAATAATCTATAATGATATCTAAATTTAGATTAATATTGATTTGAAATCAGCGAATACTTTATTGTGTGTACATACATGTATACAATAGTATATATAATGTGTATCTACTGCAGATATTTGAAGGAAATGTACTCTATTTGTTTAATTTATTTGTAATTATTATTAAATTTCATTATTTTAAGGGTAGGCGCTGGAGTTCAAATGTGTTAAATAATTTAATTTTACCAATATTTTTTTATTATGTATTATCCAAGTTCTGTATTTTATTTATAATATCCTAACATATTTTTTAATATTTTTGAGTATTTCTATCAATATAAAGTGTTTTAGGAGTAATAAATTTATAAATATATTTTGTATTTATTTAAAACTTGTAATATGTAATCTTATATTACGATTTATTTGAATAATCGTTTAATTTAAAAATGTCTAGATTTATTTTAGCATAGATCATAGATTAAATAGCATTAAATAAATAAACAAATCATGTATTATATATTTGTTTTTATATTGTATATTTTATATAGTTGCATATTTGTACATATTATCTATGATTATTTATGTAATAACTTTGAATGTCATTTTCTCCAGTTTTTACTTTTTCACTTAGTAACCACATGTAAATGCCTACTAATTTTTTAATTTACATTATTTTTATCTGAAATTTTTACTGTAAATGTATAACATATACACCAATATAAATAAATCTTGATGTTATATTATAGTTTATATTAATTAAATAAATAATGATTATGTATGATTATGTAATATATTTATAATAACAAATATTCATCGTTTTTAAACTGTTTTATTTCATACTTTTAAATTAATTAGATTTATGAAATTAATTTATTTAGATGAATTTGGATAGTATCTATTGAATAAAAAAAAAATTATGTAATTATCTTTATTAATTTTTTATCCCAAACTTTTTCTGTGAATGTAAATAAAGAATCTATAAATTATATAAATATATATATACCTATATACCTATATATACTATATACCTATATATGTGTGCACATAAATATATATATAATATTGAGTAGTATATGTAATAATATACTATGTAATACAATACTTTAGTAATGTGATTGTTTATAAATGAAATAAGTAATGAAATACCTCTAATAATTATATATAGTCAATAAAGTAGAATGTAGCTGTGTTCATTATATAACATGATTGTAACATAATAGAATACCTTAGTATGAATAACACATGAATAATAAGTATAAACATTTACTCTAATACATAGATCTACTGTATATGTTCTACTACCTTCACTAAACATCACTATATAGATATGCATACACTGTCAATAGTCTATACACTGTACAGTGTACAGTATTCTCTATATAGGTTGATAACTATGTATTAAAGTGTTACTACTGCATTAAGATATGTTCCTTCTAATGAGATTATATGTTAACTTTTAATTAATGCACTCAAGACAATATGAACGCATGTATATCACAAAACAATACATGCAACAAGTATAATACACATTTTATATACATGTATTTCTATCATTCTTCATTGTACATGCTTATTTTATATAATTGCTTATAAATATTTCCTGCTTATATGAATGTAATTATACATTATATATAATATACAATAAAATATAGATATGTGTATTACATGATTCAGTTTAGACAGTAAATAATAGATCAACTAGTAATGATAGGAATAGTTTAATTAATCTATTGAAATATTTGTTATCTGAAATACATATCTCTGTTTGAAATATAATATATATGAATATTTATTTATAAAAAATATAATCAATTTTATATATAATGTAATATATATATATATATATATATATATATATATATATATCTATATATTACATTAAATGATTTATGTGAAGTGATTTAATATTAATCACACACATAAAAAAATATAAGTGAATATACATTGTACATAAACGTTATTGATTATTGAACGTTATGTATTTCATGTTTGTACATGTGCACTCGTGTGTGTGTGTGTGTGTGTGTGTGTGTGGATACGTGTGTGCAGTACTTCCTCGTACATGTCACATGATCTCAGTGTAGACATTGCAGTAGACATTACACAGCTGTGTGTATGGTGATGTATGCATGTTTGTACATGTACACTAGACTTACAAGCATATAGCTAGAGAGAGATACAGTTTCTCTCTTCTTGTAAGTCTCACAGTATTATTACTGTAAATCTACATCTTCTCTATTATCTTTATATATATATATAATGTAATATATATATATATATATAAATATGTATTACATTAATGAATATAGCCTCGCTGTATACGTGTCTAACATCGCCCCTCTCACACATAGTTTTGGCCTGTCAGCAGTGTTCCTCATCGCTGGTCTTAGAAGAGACACACGAGCTCAGCCTATCTACATCCGTACGGGGGACATCGTGATAATGGCGGGACGGTCCCGTCTAGCTTACCACGGGGTACCGCGAGTCATCGATAACGACGGCCAGGGGTCAGAGGTTAAGAGGCGCTACCACGATGAGGAGGAGGAGGAAGATGAGGAGCCGTGGAAACTGTACGACGATTACGTCACTAAGAATAGGATAAATTTCAACGTTCGACAAGTTTATCCGAACTAATAAAATCAGTGATACAAACGTGTTAATCTTTATTTAAACGGTTAAATAATCGCTGAAATGTGATATGAAATCAATGCCATATATTTCAGTAATGCTATCTAATAATTATTAATAATTTTAATCAATAAAATATGATTTAAAATGTAGATATTTTATTAGTCATTATTTCCATTATTAGAAAGTAGATATGTGTTTTAATTATTTATATACACTTTTGTTATACCATATTAATACTATTACGAGCAACTCATAGAATTCTAATTCACCTCAATATGGTACAAAATTATTATTAGACAATACAGATCAGCTATTTAACTCTGATGTGTATGAGAGAGGACAGATCACAGATACACTACTATGTTAAGTCCTTATTGTAATATTTAATTTACGTTATAAGATGATTTAGTTTGGGTTATTGTAACCTAGATATGAGTGTAATTAGTATTCAATTTAATCATGCAGTTATAGATTTAATAGTATATACATACAAATACTGTGATATATTATATTATATTAAATAATCTTATATATATAAAATATATTATATTAATCTTATACTTTAAGATATATAAATACTCTATAGTAATCAATTAATGTTAATTAATTTCCAATAGTATTATATAGTTAATAATGCATTATGTTAACCTATTGAGTTAAAGGAGTGATTTATGTACAGATATGTAAATACTGATCTAGGACATATGTCCATTAAGGTGACTCACTAATAGTGAGTCACTACATTATTCTCTGTAATCAATAGTGTCATAGGAATGTGTGCATGTCTGCCTAGACCTTTATATAGAGATAATATCAGTGTAATACATTAATAGTTCTACATACAAGATTACCATATTTGTTATTATGAATTACACCTATCATGTAAATAATATAGACTTTTATAGTACAATTGAAGTATATATGAATTATATTTAATAACATACCTGCCTTACATGTATTACTCAAATACCTTATATACTGACTTTATGCCACAATACCTATACAATATAACTATGTATTATATCCTATTTATAATTACACATTGCTATAATGTAATATATTATTATAATGCCTTATACCACTATATTACTAATATTATATACATTCAAAAAGTTAAATAATAAAAAACTGAATACAATACCAAATGAACTGTAATTTATAAATAGAATATTATATACATAGAGAAACCTGTTTAGAAAATCTGGTGGGGAAATTCAAATTCTTTACCTGATGTTATAATTACTACCTGTAGAGAATGAGGGGCTTTATTTCTGTGGTACTAGTATCTAGTTACAGCAATACAGAAACATTCACTATAGGCTGTATAGCACTTTAAACAATATTCACATGCAATTACTTCATTGTTAGAATATATCTATGAGCGATAATACATAACAACAATGGAGTCCTCTATCTATTGTCCTTCATAATTTTCAACTCTTCTACACATGAAGCTAACTTATTTATTATTACTTTTTTTTAGATACTTTATGATCAATTTTTAATAGCAGATGTTATAGTCTGTATGAGTCATATAATATGAAAGATACATTTTGATGTTTATATCTATTGGAAATTTCTATTTCACCTATTATAATCTATAATATATACAGAGGTAATACATAGATAATACATAGGTGTACAATGTACATACAGTGCCTATTATCAAGTAACAGAGGTCTCTATTAGTGGTAGGGTACTGATATACCACCATTATTCTGCACAATATAATCCAGCTAATCAATGCATATATAAATAAACTGTGTGTTATTACTAAAGCGTAATTACTATTAAACTAATGAACTATACAAAACTAAACCCTAGTTAAGTGACAATACTATTGTCTCCTCTGCCTGAAGGATGACAATATATGATGACAGATATGATCACACAATAGACATCACTTTATACACCTATATAGGGCTATAGGTGGGTGTAGGTTGACCCTATCCATTTACTGGTGCAACACTTTCCGATGCAAGTACATAAAACTGTGTTCTCCTGTGTATCAAAACCATACTAATAAATATATCCGAGTTTATATATGTCATTAATAAAGTTATCACAATAACATCACCGAATACATTTATGTTATGAAGTTATGTAACTTTGATATATTACCACAACAACGACGTCCATACTAACTTCTGGAATTAATATACGCTAGTGACTTTCAAACTGCGACTTCTTAGTGATTTATAATAACGTAGTACTACGTTATATGTATGTATTATTATAGTTATTGTTTATGATATGTGTAAGATAGTATTCATCTAGTGACATCCTATACCTGTGACTAAGCATTAGTGTATCTAACCTTCTCTAGGTGTTACTACTACTGATAATAACTACTATATTACACTATAACTACTGATAATACTAGGAATATATATCTACACCTAACAAACATTGGTGTATATTCATTTTACATTAGGATACATGTTTCTATTTAATAATGCATTCAATATTAACTTTCAAAGATCATCCTTACCTCATAAAATGATGTATATCGTATATAATATAGACTAAATATATATATATATATTTATATATATATATATATAAATAATAGTGTATTTTCAAATGATATCCATATATGTATAATATATATTTTATATAGAATGTACTTCTATTCCATTATCTGTAGACTTAATTTCACAATAACATGCATTTTATAAAACACAGGCACTCGTGTTTTTGTTAAATAGATATTAAATATATAAATAGTGTATTGGTATCAATTGTGATATAGGATATATCATTAAAATCCAGTATTATATTACTAATAGAAAAGAGAATTTAAGATTAGTATTTTAATTATCATAATATATATTCATTAATACATAAGTACATTTGCACAAATTGTACAATCTTAGTAATAAAATACGAAGGCCATGTCCTTGGTAATATTCCACAATCATTAGAATTAAATAGTTATAAATGAGTTCAATGATGTAGGATGAAAGGATGGTGGTTATGCCGAAGAAATGATGAAGGTCATAGTATTAGGTACATTGAGGTAGGTGATGAGTAGACAGGTAATGAAGAGGGGTATCATAATGCAAATGTTAAGAGAATAATAAAAGAAACGAGTAGGAAATTATTTATATAAATATTATTCTCATAACAAATATTTGCTATTACTAATAATTAATATGAAATATGTTTGATCTATATTTAATTTATAAAAATAAAATACAGCTTGAGCTGTAAATTGTTTTATAAACAACACTTAAATAAATAAAAATATATAATTATATACTTGTATAATATCTCATAAAATATCTAATATATATATATTATAATAATCCATGATATTATGTTCTTATATATGATTAAAATGAAACTAGTATAATTTAAGTATATTAAAAGTACTAGAAACATTAGAGTATTAATTCTATTGTTCATTTTTCATATTATATTGCTTATCTAATTCCCAAACTTAATTGAGAATACATTTAAGAGATATAGGCCTACTTCATTATATGTATGTTATATGTATGTTATTATATGTATGTTATTATATGTCCCTATTCCTTAAATTAAAAAATGGATTGTTATGATAATGATCATAACTAAACATAACTATTACAATACGTGTAAACTAATCTTACACCTTATTATAAACTGTTTTATTTAGAAATACCTATTCCATCAAGGATATTATAACACTAATTTGTATCTCTCTTGCATTAGTTAACAAATGTATCGATTGAATTGCATTGATGTTCACAGTACTACAATAAATAGTAGATGTATTATAATAGGTATATCTATAAATGTCTGTACGTATATATATATATATACACTTATAGTTTGAAAAGTTTTATTAATGCATATTAGTGATTCGTGTAATTATTATATACAAATTATTGTTCAACAAAATTATTATGACAATATTATAAATTTGTATAAAATTATATTATTTTATAAAATTCTCAACTAAAGGTTCCCAAACCCTTTTTTAACATACATCGATTAAAAGGTTTTCAAGCAAACTAAAGGGTTTTTTAACAGTGTAGCTTATTATTAAATATAAATATTTCATGTATATATAAGCGTAGAACATAACTAATTATACTAATTTAATTAATAATTCAATAATGAAATTAATAATGTGATATTATAAAAATCTAGTGGAAGTGACGTCATTAGAAATAGTGGCCATTAGGTTCTAGAACTATAGGACACAATAACTCTTATTTCTTCAGTAATCTATATACAGCTCATACTGATAAATAATGTAGTGTGTATAGTATATATAGTAGAGGATAATAGTAGTAAATTAAGTGTATACATAATAATTAATCCATACGGGCAAGTAGGGATTAGATGTGTACACTTAGGGATTACATATGTGCAAGTAGGCTTGCATATGTGCAAGTAGGGATTACATTTGTGCAAGTAGGCTTGCATATGTGCAAGTAAGGATTACATATGTGTAAGTAGGGATTACATATATGAAAGTGAGGTTTGCATATGTGCAAGTAAGTAATAGTAAGTGCACCTACTATTCTATTATATATATATATATATATGAGAACATATTGTTTAGTATAAAGTAATAAACAAAAAATGTTAAATAAAACTGTTGAACAATTGATTTATACTTCGTATCTATCTATATATATATATATATATCATGTATTTGAAAATATTGTATTATATATATACTTGTTATCCTGTGTCTCGTAAATCGTAGGGGTAATCAATGATGCCAGAATAACACAATTTCTCCAGTCGTCTCGTTCATGCACATCTTAAATCAAACAATTAACATCCTTCTTTGTCCATTTAACAATATTATCTATCCATTTTTGTTTGGGGCGACCTCGAATTCTAGAACCTTCAACCGCTCCTTGCATGATTGTTTTGCACAAATTATCATGTCTGGATATATGTCCAAACCACTTTAATTTGTGTCGTTTAATTGTTTGCAGGAGCGGCTCGAAGTTACCAATTATTTCAATAATTCTGTTACGGATGAACACGTTTGTTTTTCTCTCTTGATATGTAATACCGAGTAATTTTCTATGAAATTTATTTTCAAAAGCTTGAATTTTCTTTAGCATAGCTGCATTTATCGTCCATGTCTCGCAACCATAAGGATCGATAATACGAGAGAACGGTAGAGGTTATGTTTTAATTTGAAAGTTATTTGTTTGCTGTTCCATATAGTATATAACCGTACCATCGCAGATGTAGTAAGAGCTAATCTGATTCTGATGTCCGCTTCACATCTCTTGTAAGGTTTGAACCCAGATAGCAAAACTTGTCAACTTCTTCAAGATTTTTCTCCATAGAGGGTGATATTTTCATGTATATAATTGTCGTTAGAGTTTACCATCACTTTACTTTTTTCTGTGCTTATTACTATTCCATACCTGGTTGCACTTCTTGATAGTTGATCTGTGAGTTATTGTAGTTCTTCATTGGTTCCAGCAAGCAAGTCGATGTCGTCAGCGAAATTTAGATTCCAAAGTGGCCTTCCACCTACTGAAATAGATGATGAGTAGTTGCTCTGAGTTTCACTCATAATTTCTTTAAGGAATAAGTTGAATAATATTGGTGACAGCAGACATCCTTGACGTACATTGTACTTGACATACGTCGTACAGTCATACGTCGTACACGATGTACGTCGTACACCAACTGAAGTTTTAAAGAATTCGCCTTCAGAATTATTTAGTAGTACTGCGCTAGTAGAGTTTGCATATAGTGATTTGATCATCATGATTATATCATTCTGTATTCCAAACTTATATAATGCTGACCATAATCCGTCATGGTATACTCAGTCAAATGTCTTTTTAAAATCTATGAAATTGTGGAACAGGTTTTTTTGGCTGTCTAGATGTTTTCAATAATATTTCTGCAATTAAACACTTGTTTTATAGCGCTCCTTCCTTTTCGGAATCCGGCTTGTTCCACCGATAATATTTCTTCTACCTGGGGGTTTAGTCGTTTAAGGATTATATATAGTTAGTATCTTAGTGTTCTGTAGTTTTTGCATTTCTTGAGATCACCTTTCTTAGGTATTGGTATTATCAGTGACTTGGTCTACTGAGATGGCCATATTTTACTCGATCATGATTTCTGACATAGAGTTGTAAGTATTCTTACTACAGCATTTCCCCCATATTTGACTAGTTCACTTGGTATATTATCAATACCAGGTGATTTGCCTTCCTTCAGCGTTTTAATCGCTTCTATAACTTCAGACTCGAGTATAGGCAAGTCTTCCTCCATATATGTGTTAAAGTTTGCGTTATAATTTAAAACATTAATATCTGGGTTACTTTGGTGATTGTAAAGATCATTGCAGTATTCCGTCCAATGCTTTATATTCATGCTATCTTCAGCTAGTGGTGTACCATTGATATCTTCAATTATTGAGGTGCTTCTGGGTGTTGTCTTTGTAAGCGTACTAAGTGTTTCATAAGCCCGCTTATTGTGTCTTCCATTTCTCATGTCGTTATCTATAGATTTGCACTGACATATGTAATATAAAAGTCATGTTTATATACAACATTAACGTGATTATAGGTACATTGTAGTCCACTGTTTCACTCTTACTCTCTATCCCTCTCTCTCTCACACACTCTCTCTATATCTTTCTCTCTCTCTATATATAACAGATTTATGAACAATATATTTTACATATATTTATTTACCTTATTCACCTCATTTAAATAACATGGAGTTGTAACCCATTATTATTAGTAGTAAGAGGCAGCAACCAGTATCCTTTTAACATTTAACCTATCCAATATAATGTGGGTGCCGTAGTCCCTACGGCGTTGGGGCGCTGTCGTATTTCATATAATATTTCTCCATCCTCCTCTGCTCATTGTCGCTCTCATTGCTTTTACAATATCCATGCCAATCCACTCAACAGTATTATCTTGATATTGTAACTTCTGTCATCCTCTTATTATTTTACTGTCAACAGTTCCTCGCAGACTTGTTTTAGATATTTTATCATACCTTATGACGTGACCGAACCATTTGAATTTCTTCACAATAACCTTCGCTAACAGTTATGAGTGTGGCCCGATTTGACAGCTGTCAACCTAGGTTACTCGTATTCTAACGTATACGTTATTAATAACATAATAGCAGCGAGTCTATATACTCCCTGATAATAGTCAATTGACTCTATCTTTATAATTAATATTCAGCAATATCCGAAGGCATTTCATCTTCAGGGCACGTATTATTTTTTGCCGAGCTTTACTTAGTGTCAAAGTTTCGCATGCATATAGTAATATTGAATTCACAAGAGATTGCATTAATTGAATTTTGGCTTTTAGATGTAGCGAATTGTCATACCTTATTGCATTTAAATTTGATAAGGCTGTGATTGTTTGACAAGTTCTAGATATATTGTCAGCTTTAGAACTTTTGTCATCAATAATCACTCCTAAATATTTAAATGAATCAACTAATTGTAATGGCGTGTTATTTATACTAATCTTAGATATATATATTAGATCCTATATATCCTACCTTCAGAATTTGTCATTAATTGAATTTGTGTACCATTTATTTCCAAACTATAGGATCGTGATGTATATCGTAAATGTTATCAAATTATGTAATCCAATTTACGTTCCGGCTAATGCATCAATATCATCCGAGAATCTTAGGTTAGCTATAATCTTTCCACACATATAGACTATTTCATCATGTTTATCCGGAGTGTCATTCATAATTTGTTCGAGCATTATATTGAATAGAGTCGGCGAAAGTAAACATCCTTGAAAATAAGCTTCCACTCATATATTATAAGTTATAATGTATAACCCATTACTGATTTTGAACGTATTATAAATGGGTTGTATCCTACTAACTACACATGTATGAGTCCTATCCTAAGTTAGGAGAACTAACCCATTATCGATAGTGAACATATTACAAATGAGCAACTCATTACTATCCAACCCATTACATAAACATATATCCTAAACAAATAAATATCCACACTTTAAAGCATATTGGTTATAGAGTGTGACCCATAATACTTTATTATAAACTATAGTTAATCCGACAATATAGCCCTGATACCTTAATTAATAAATAAGTTAATTAATAAATAAAGTGAATGTTACCTATATGTATGACTACTCTAGGCGACCTGAAAGTACCGAGGTCGAGTACGTATGATCTATACAAGTGTCACCATACTATACAGCATTACCTGACCGCTATACTTTACGTGTATCATCGATACCATTGTAGAGGTATTCCATTGTATGTTGTTATGAAGATAACATACCCGCCGGATAATCTGCCGGGGTGTAATGTATAATGTATAATCTGCATGTTCATTTAGAACGTATTCTAAGTATGAATGGTTAGTGTGATCACGTGATAACGTACTACAAGTCACTACACGTTGTTAACTGCAGTTAACACTAACACTGATAACACTTGGAACTATAGTATGCACTATGTCATTATTATATATTATCTATAGATGTAGACATACCTTAGGGTATATATATAAATATGCATTTACCAAAAAAAAACATTGTTATTATTTCTAATTATACAAACATCCATCCATATAAATGAATACGATCATGTATGAAAATACATGCACATCCGTACAATTTATTCCGTACACACACGTATATATATATATATATATATATATATATATATATATATATATATATATACTCTGTGAATATCATACATCCGTATACTAGAGGGCCCAGCGTTAATATATATATATATATTGATTTTGTAAATTATTAATCATATACTTATCTATAAATACATGTGTAGTATCCGGTATCTATCGATTATTCATCGCCTATATTAAATAAAAAACACACACACACACTCATATATATAGGGAGATATAAAGGGAAGTATTATTAGTAATGGTTTTAAATAATAATACTACTTTATTATAATAACAATAACTAGCGTTAGTTAGTGACTTAGTTTGCGGACGAAGTCCTTTGATTACTACAACATATTTTGGATCATAACAAGAATTCGACTGCAACACTGCAATGCAAGGACATGAACTTTAAATATACTGCGCGCGCGCGCAAAATAGTTTGCTATAGGCTCGTTACATTCAGTGATGTGTTATGCATTTAAATGATTTGCAATATAATTTATATTCATACGCGATTATTCAGATATAATATATAATATATAATATATTATATATAATAAGCATACATGTATATAATGTATATATGTATTATATATATATATATATATATGCTGTGTATATATATAAATATAAGATATATATTATAAATAAATAATTTTAAATTATTACTATCAGAAATTACTCGATTATAATTCGAATATGTTACGTACGAATGAGATCGATATAGTTTTAGAATGTCCATTTAATTTCAAGTAGAATCAATATATTATATATGTATGATACTATACGTCATTAATATGCTATCCGTTATAGTAACTGTACAATGAAGTATTCGTTAATACATTTTATTTTTAATTAAATTTAAATTATTACTATCAGAAATTACTCGATTATAATTCGAATATGTTACGTACGAATGAGATCGATATAGTTTTAGAATATCCATTTAATTTCAAGTAGAATCAATATATTATATATGTATAATACTATACGTCATTAATATGCTATCCGTTATAGTAACTGTACAATGAAGTATTCGTTAATAAATTTTATTTTTAATTAAATTTAAATTATTACTATCAGAAATTACTCGATTATAATTCGAATATGTTACGTACGAATGAGATCGATATAGTTTTAGAATATCCATTTAATTTCAAGTAGAATCAATATATTATATATGTATAATACTATACGTCATTAATATGCTATCCGTTATAGTAACTGTACAATGAAATATTCGTTAATAAATTTTATTTTTAATTAAATTTAAATTATTACTATCAGAAATTACTCGATTATAATTCGAATATGTTACGTACGAATGAGATCGATATAGTTTTAGAATGTCCATTTAATTTCAAGTAGAATCAATATATTATATATGTATAATACTATACGTCATTAATATGCTATCCGTTATAGTAACTATACAATGAAGTATTTAATAAATTTTATTTTTAATTAAATTTAAATTATTACAGAAATTACTCGATTATAATTCGAATATGTTACGTACGAATGAGATCGATATAGTTTTAGAATGTCCATTTAATTTCAAGTAGAATCAATATATTATATATGTATAATACTATACGTCATTAATATGCTATCCGTTATAGTAACTATACAATGAAGTATTTAATAAATTTTATTTTTAATTAAATTTAAATTATTACAGAAATTACTCTATTATAATTCGAATATGTTACGTACGAATGAGATCGATATAGTTTTAGAATATCCATTTAATTTCAAGTAGAATCAATATATTATATATGTATAATACTATACGTCATAAATATGCTACAGTAAATAGTATAATATATAAAACATGGGATGTGGCTCAGTGGTGCAAGAGCTCTTGCACGTTAGCGTGCTCTCTAAGCAGAAGGTCGAGAGTTCGAATCTTTCTGAAGGTATTTTTTTATTGAATTTTGTAATAATATATATTTTGTTAGATAAATTATAATTCAGTTTACTGGAGTTAATATAAACATTTGTAACAATATAAATTATTTTATTATTATATAAATATATTAATAGCATTATATATATATATATATATATATATATTCATTCAACTACACGTATATAGATCATCGATATAAAGAAAGAATTACATATTTAGATCTTTAAATCGATGCTATAGATATAAATATATATTATATACTATATATAATTATAACTATATATATATATATATATATATATATATATATATATAAAATGTTATTTGTATTAATACTAACTATGTATATTTATAAAATAGCAAGTAACAATTGTTACTTAAGTTGTTACTAACAACTGATATATTTAAGTATTTCCATTACAATGTTATATAATAATATAGCCAACGTATATGCTATATAGTTACTTGTACCACACCTGACTATAGTGTTCTACTAGTACATATACTTTAGTAGTATGCTATTAATATATTTATATAATAATAAAACAATTTATATTGTTACAAATGTTTATATTAACTCCAGTAAACTGAATTATAATTTATCTAATAAAATATATATTATTACAAAATTCAATAAAAAAATACCTTCAGAAAGATTCGAACTCTCGACCTTCTGCTTAGAGAGCACGCTCGAGCGTGGTGCAAGATCTTGCACCACTGATCCACTCGAGCCACATCCCATGTTTTATATATATATATACTATAATATATTATACTATTTACTATAGCATATTTATGACGTATAGTATAATACATATATAATATATTGATTCTACTTGAAATTAAATGGAAATTCTAAAACTATATCGATCTCATTCGTACGTAACATATTCGAATTATAATCGAGTAATTTCTGTAATAATTTAAATTTAATTAAAAATAAAATTTATTAAATACTTCATTGTATAGTTACTATAACGGATAGCATATTAATGACGTATAGTATTTTACATATATAATATATTGATTCTACTTGAAATTAAATGGACATTCTAAAACTATATCGATCTCATTCGTACGTAACATATTCGAATTATAATCGAGTAATTTCTGTAATAATTTAAATTTAATTAAAAATAAAATTTATTAACGAATACTTCATTGTATAGTTACTATAACGGATAGCATATTAATGACGTATAGTATTATACATATATAATATATTGATTCTACTTGAAATTAAATGGACATTCTAAAACTATATCGATCTCATTCGTACGTAACATATTCGAATTATAATCGAGTAATTTCTGATAGTAATAATTGTAATTGTAATTTTTTTTTTTAATAATTTATTTATAATATATATATATATATATAAATGTTTTTTAAATAGGAAAATAAATAGCATAATATATATATATAATTATATATATATATTATGCTATTTATTTTGTTATAACATGGGTTGTGGCTCAGTGCTATAAATGATGCATCATGACGCATGCGTTCTAAGCAGAAAGTCCCGAGTTCGAATCTAGTTGGAGCTATATTTATTTTTATCACATACATATATATATATATATAATTACTATATGCTAGGATCTACTTTCATTCGGATCTACTTTCACGCGTATGTATATTTATTTGAATATTTCAACTCCCGCATTATAAATATAACTCCCGCAAGTATGTGTTCATGTCCTTGCAGTCGAATTCTTGTTATGATCCCATATTTTTGTATTCTCTATATTAACTTTTTTTTATTTTAACTATAAACTACTAAATTACTCTTCCATCACTTAATGATTGATACATTTTTCACATTTCCAAAATGGAATTTTTCCAAGTAATTTTAGGTTAATTTAGATAGGTTAATACGTTATGTGAATAAAATGTATTTGCAATTTGAGCGTACCTATTGATGATTCGATATATTTTTACAAATTAGTAAACAAAATTCTCTGGTGAATTATTTAAATTATTGATTACAAGTTAATAAGAAACAAATTGCCGCACCTTTATTGTATAATAGGTGTATATTATTTATTGATTTAATTAATTTACTTACACAATTAATAATCATGATATCTGCAGCTAAGAAGACATATGCAAATAAAATTATTACATTCCTGATTATATTGACGATGTGATCTAATTTAAAAATTATAAATTATTCACCTGTAAAGTATGTAATTACAAAGGTAGCGAACACACATATACACATTCGCTAACAGAACCTAACAAAAATAAACCAAACCAAAACGAACCAAACAAAATTAATAAAAACCAAAACCAAAAAACCATACCGAACCCAACCAAACCAAATTAAAGAAAAAGGAACCAAACAAAACCAACCCTAACAAAACCAAACCGAACCGAACTGAACCAAATAACACCACTAAATAACACCAAATAACACCAAACCAACCCCACTAAAACTAAACAAAACTCTTTATTTATAATAATCTATATTTATTGAGAGATAATAATAATAGTAATATCAAAGGGCTTTGGTAATATTAAGTTATTATGTGTAATACCAGGGAGTAATACTAATATATATTACATAGGTTACATAACTATAGTTACATTTGATAGAAAGTCGTTTTTAATTTGTGATTTAAATACTACAATATACTACCTATACCTATCTATAGATGTCTATAGAATATATATAGGTGTCCATATAGTGTCCTATAGTGTCCAGTATAACAGTCCTATAACAACAATATTTGGGATGCCCTTCCAGATATTAATATATTAATTAAGCTATAGCTCGTGTCATGAAATGTCGTGTCCCATTCTTACAAAATGACACTCTTGTGCGCTGAGAAGATGGAGGATTGCGGAGCCAAGTCGACAGTCAGTTGGTTTGGGAAAACGAAGTATGGAAAGAGTAATTCTCGTGTGTGATGAGGATTTTATATAGGATTATAAGTAGAGTGGATATAGTCGATGATTGATGGTAGGCCTACTAAACATGTTTAGTTTTGATCTAGGTTGTGATAGGATAGTTCCTTTAGAGGATATGTAGTCACTGACCATATGTCAGTGGGTTTATGTCTGAATAAAGTTATGATTGGTTTAGGGGTCGAGGTTACATAATATAATTGTAGGTACCTATACCAATTGTTGAGTAAGTGAATCGGTACATTGTAAGTGATGCAATGGGGAGTTCATATTTGGTAATAAGGTATCTATATATACACTGATATATATATATATATATATATATATATATATATATATATATATATATATATATATATATATCAAATCATCATAATAGTATAATCATATATAGTACAATCCTACTGTTATATCAATATATATATGGTTATTTTTAAATTATTAATGTTATTTTATATTGATCTGCACCATAATAAGTGTACATTGATCGATATATGAATTAGTGAATACACAATAATATATATTTCTATTGTAAAATTGATTTTAGTATGTATACTATAATAGTAATCTAACCTAACCATAATATGACTTAAGTTATAAAAACATAACTAATATATTTTGATATAAAGCATATATTCTATTTTAATAAACGGATTCAATAACTTTACAATATATATATATATATATATAACCGGGAGCCTCCCTGATATAACCATGGAACCTCCCTGATATAACTAGAAATATAAATTTATATAAAAATATACCCTATAATTTAAAATATATACTCCCCAAAATATGTTTATTAATTATTATAAATTTAAAGTATTTAAAGTATACATGTATTGTATGACCTATACTATGATGATGATATACAGAGTATACACAGAGTATAATATATATATAATATATATATATATATATATATATATATATATATATATATATATTATACACACCAACGCACATACACACACTCACACACACACCCACACACCCACATACACACACACACACACATACACACACACACACACACACACACACACACACACACACACACACACACACACACACACACACACACATATATATATATATATATATATATATATATATATATATATATTTATATATAGGAATTATAATTATATATAATACATATGTTAAATAAAAATTACAAATAATATTATATGATGAATATGTTTTATAAAACGTGTTACATTATTATGAATCATTCACACGTTATATTACGATATATCCATTGTTACCAATGACACCCTAGTTGATTATGTGCGATTTAATTAATAAAACTTCATAAATACATAACACAGTATATATATAATACTATTATTAAATGCAATGTTAAATATATTTTATAATATACAATTTATTTATTACTATTCTACAAAATATATGTTATATTGATAATATATAGGTATATAATTTATATAATATATTATATATATATAAATAAATATTTTAAAATAGTATGTATACCGGTTGATAGGTGGCGATACCTATACTATCGCTATATTACACTTGATGTCACTAGTAAAATAATAATATTGAAACAGGATACCAACATTCTCTAGCTATATTTTCTTTTGAAAACTTCTAATCCTGCTTGTTTAATTCCTAGCTCCACATACTTAAAGAACTATCCACTACAAAGTACCATTATGACCCAAATGGTAATGGCCGAAGACGGCACCTACATTATTCCAAGTGGTGATTATATGGAACAAGAGGATGAATGGGAACGAGAAGGATTACTTGACCCTGCATGGGAAAAACAACAAAAAAAGGTAACATACCTGTCGAAAATATTTTAAAATACCTGTAAATATATATTTATATTTATTTAACGTTCCAGGTGTATATAATTACTTTAATTTAATTAAATACGAATGTATATTTATATGTTTTTGTGTATATTTTTGGATTCGATTTTTTATCTCAGTTTAATCTAAAACTTGGTATTTATATACTTAGTATTATACGAAGTTAATATTATATTAAATATAATACTTATAATAAAGTAGGTATAAAACCTATATAATTAATTAATTTTAAGTTAATACAATTATTACTTGTATTAAATTAATAATTAAGTATATTAAATATTAATTTAATTATAATAATTATATTATAATTGAATTAATATAAAAGTTTGTTAGTATCTATAAAATAAAATATTGGTATAAAAGTAAAAAAAGTATGATAATAATAAATTAAAACTTATATATATATATATTTATAACCATAATAAAAGTATATTTATCATTTTCAATATCAAAATTATAATTATAATTACTATATATCCATAATATCTATAGTAATTATAATAATTACTATAATTATTATATAATAATATCTATAAAATAAAAGTATACATATAAAAAGTTTAATTATTAATTTAATAGTATCATTTATTGTCATTATATAGTCTCTATTATTGTGAATCGTATATTGACTATATAAAGTAAATTGTTAACAAGTAAATATATATCTTTATTGACATTATTATTAATAATCGTCATTGTAACATAAGCTTAATATTACAATTTCAAATTGTAATTTGTTAAATGCATACATGAATACATTTTAGTATTTGTAATTAAAATCAGACTTATCACATTATTTTCTAAGTATATTTATATAAAATTTTTAATAAATAATTTTATAATTGTAATATTAAATACAAAACTTAAAGTTACTATATAGTGATGATATATTATATACTATATGTATACTATATATATATATAGTATATAGTCTATATTATATAGTATATACTATATAAGTATACATCTATTAGGTAATACTATTTTTTTAGTTTGCATAATTTGATTATATATAACCAGGTTATATTATAACCTTGTAATTTTAATTATATTATTATTTGTATCAATATTATATATATATTATAAACTATAATTTATTAAAAAAATTAAACAAACTAGTCTATAAAAAATGTATATAGTAACTTAATATGTTTTTTATGTATAATATACAGAGTTATACAGAATGCATATATATATATATATATATATATATATATATATATATATATATAAATTAACGAATAATGAAGGAATTTATTATTTTTAGGTATTTCGTTGACTCTAAATTCATAAATTTATCATATTTTATATCGGGTAGTATGGATTCATTTACTGTCTCTAAATGTTACCAGTATACATACTCTTGATGAGAGTATATTCCCTAATGTTTTGGACTTGATGAACCAATATTCAGACAGTTGAATTACTATTAATGTTGGTGACTTTTAATGATTATTTATTTTAATATATTACTTTTTTACTCTATTTATTATTCTACTATTTCTTGTTTTTAATTATATTCCTATATGATTTTTGTTCTCCTCATAATCTTAAATGGATGAAAATTCGATAAAATCTACTTCTTCCTTCACCCAGGCCTTTGCCCAATCTTATTTTTTTAGTATATATACATATATATATATATATATATATATAATATATATAACTATTATCATATATAACTTTATTTATTTACACAGTATGATTATTAAATTTATAACGTATTACATAATAATCGATTCAACTACAGTTAATATTATTTATCAATATTATCTCATATTTACCATTTCATTTAACTAGTTCTTAGATTTGTGTAAATAGTCTATATTATTTAAGTTTATATTTCAAAATATTAAGGGTAGTAATATTCTTGTTAATATATTTATATTATCAAGAAATTTCAGGTATTAATGGCAATTGAGTCTATAAATACGTATTTAATGCAACATTTATTAATAATATTTACATTTATCATATATTCTCAATTTCTATATATTTATGCATTATTAAACATTTTAAATAATATTTTTAGTAATAATTTGATAGGGGGATATCCCCCCCACTATATTTTCAAGGGTGATATACCCCCCATCTCCCCCTACAGTTTCGCCCATGTGTATAGAGTATACAAAATATAGATTATAACATATGAATGAATTAATAAGTTATTTCAAGTTCACACTAATTTTTATTTTAATATAATCTATATATTAATATTATCATTTAAATTATGTGTTCAAATTGATAAAAAATATAAAAAATCATTTAGAACAATTTTATAATTATTATATTATAAAATGTTATTGAATAGTAGTAATTGGTATGTAATATATTAATATAAATAAACTCTATAATATAATTAAACTTATGAGTATTAATTATTCATAGCAACAGCATACATATGAGTAAGATATGTCTGATTTCAGTATTATATATAGTGTGGGCTAGAAATATCGTTTATGCTATTAGCAGCACAAACTTCACCTTAATTTTTCCCCAGAATATATATATAGCTACTGCCTAAACTGTAAGATTAGCATGCCGGCATATAGAATTACAGCTGTTTTCCCTTACTCTCCCATTACCTATACATATATTTTTATATTTAGTCAGGTTATTTTCTGTTATTTTTTACTTTTATTCCCTACAATGCAATATTAATTAATTTAATATACATATATTATAATATAAATATATACATATATGCATATATTCAAACAATAATATATTAGATAAATTAGATGAATATCTAGCTTTCTCAAATGTATTCTATTAATATTTTAAATACAATAATAAGTATATAATTAATGATGAATCTATAATACAATATAACATATTTATTCTTATATAATCTTACATTATTCTTCACTGTAAAATGATTTAAAATAACTTTAAATTTACTATCTTATGAATTTATTAGTCCATCATATGTAGTTGTCTATTATGAATATAATTAAAATAGAATAATTAATTAATGAACTTCCTAATTATATATACATTTCATTGGCATGTGATAATAAATATTCACAAATAGTGTGTCTAAAATTGTATAGCAAACAAATAATTAATATTTAAATAATACATATATTACATATCTAATTTGTATGTGAGATTAGTCAGATTTCAAAACTGAATTTTATTATATTTACATTATTCCTATATTTATATATATTATGATTGTTTATTTTATAATTTATAATAATATAAAATAAATATATTGTTAATATTTTCTCCAAAATCAAAAGGGTTGAGATTGATTATAAATAACATTATATTGAGTTGTAAAGTTCTACAATAATGACATTATAAATTGTAAAAATTAAGAATAAGATACAGTATATTACACTAGATACACTAGGGCCTAGTGACTAGGTGATAATAATAATAAGATCATACTTCAATTATTAATTTATAAAATGTTACTTATTTTGTTATTATAATAATTATTTTTGAAATATATTATATTTCAAATTATTAATGAATAAAGATATTACATATAATTTATATTATATCTATTATACACTCGATTTTTATGAGATTTGTAATATTTTCCTATATTATACTTCTTTCCTTATTGATAATTGTTATTTTCAATTTGTTGTTCTATTAAAAGTTATTTTATTAAATCTTCTATTATAATTCATATATTTCTATATTATTCTTATATATAAATGAGAGTATATATGTGATAAATGTAATAGGTTTATATATTCTATCTATTAGAAAATCTTAAATAGATAAAAGGTATGTGACCAATGAAGCATAACTTTTTAAAGATGTATTACAGATAAATAAGATAATTCTCATATATAAATACAAGTATTTATTTTTGGTATATATATAGAAATTATTGAATTTATATACTATATGTCATATAGTATATGTTATAATATCATCTACATTATTATGTAATTATACTAACTGTGTATTACTTTTGAATAAGTTCTATTGTAATTTTAAACAATTATAAACAATCTCCATCTAAACTACTTTTATGAATATATTTTCTCTTTTAAATAAAGTATCTATATTTGATATAATCTCTATTTAATACTGCTGTCTAATATTGATTATAAAATCATTTATAATATTTATATAAATTAACATATATTTTAAAGTATTATTAATTTATTAATACTATTTATTTGACTATTAGTCATTAATTAATATAATGTTTAATGATGATATAATATTATATTTAATTAAAAGTAACTTATCATATATGCATATATGACTGGTGTAAAATGTACTCTATATTTGAATAATTTAATATTTAATTTTTTATTTTATATTTTTTAATGAATTCTAATAAAATGAATTATTTATATTTATTATAATATATTTAAATATAATGTACACATTTATTATATTGTATATATCAGTAGTATGCAATTCTTACTATGCACATATATTACTTTAATGGGTACATGCAATTAATGAATTAATGTAATAGATGGAATAGAAAGTGAATTCTCCCTGAATATTCTGTGTATACGTCTATATAATTATATCCTAAATTATAAACATATGCTCACATAGACAACACATTCTTATTTATTTTCTATCTATTCTTATCACACAGTGATAATGGTAACCGTATTAACATGATTTGTGTGTGTTTATTAACAACAATAAACTTAAACTTGGAATATACACTTCTACTTATAGATTCAGTAGATGATATTTGTGAATATTTAATACATCAGTATAGCAAATATAATTATACTTTATATCTATACTTATTTGATTAATTGATTTGTTATCATGTATATTATAATATTATTAATGACTTTTGATGATTTGGGTATGGGGCTCAAGGCAATGAGTTTCATTAGAGACATTTGTAACAATAAATAAATAATACATAATTAAATGCAGTAAGTTTTTGGTTAAAGTAATATTATTAGATCACTGGTAGTATAAATAACAATGGTTCTATGGTAAGATTGGGTTTAGATACACCATAAATTGGTATAATCATTTTAATTAACTATATTAAAGGTAATGAACTTACTGATTATGTAGTGATATATATATATTTTTAAAATAAAACTAAATTTTATTAAAATATTAATATAGAAATTTTTATATTATTTATTTATTTTATATTTCTATATAATAAAAGTGCTAATTTGTAAATTATGGTTTCGATCTTATGAATATATTATTGCTTTATTTTTAATATAAATTTTATTATTTTTATGGTGCCAGATCAGTAAGTTTCTTATTTAGTAAACTACAGTAAGGAGTTAATGTAAATAAACAATTATATCAATTAAAATAGTTGTGTGAAATTAAGTAGAGCAAGTGTTTTAAATTATAATTTCTATATGAATTTATTGATTCTTATTAGAATTTATAAATATTCAATTATCATTTTATATAACATATACAGATTGACCTTGAATATGAGTTACTCTTTTTATTAATTATTAATCATAAACTATTAATGTTATGTATATACATTAATAATTATAATAATATAATATTTATATTATAATATAATTGTGTACTCTATTCTATTATGAAATATAATTACACAGTGCAGAAGAATGTGATACTTAAGATAACATTGCTAGTATATGTTTCTCTAGTAGTATTTACCCCTATTATTTAGTTACTAGACAATAAAGTTCTAATACACATATTCACCTATAGTTGTGTATTTATTTATTTCTTCTAAATTTAAATATTATATATTTCTTTACAATTTTTTATTTTGTTAGATTAGTAACTGAATGTATATTATTAAATTGATATCATTAATTAATTTACTATATACATTTTAATTATTATTATTATATTGAATAGATTCTCTAATAATAGTGTATTTTTAAGTAACACATTATAATTTTGTTGATAATTCAAGTACAACCATTGATGTTGGTCCAACATAGTAAATAATATTTAATAAATATATATTATATGAATAATGATTATACAATATGATCAATATGTTTATCAATATGCTATTCAAATATATTTTTTATATTTTATATTTCTAAAAGGCAAATTATTAATGAATAATTTTGTTATGTTTAAAATATTGAAGTACCATATATGTATGAGTATATATTACAAAATAATCTATATATTATATATACTATTTTTGATACATCTTTATTTTAAACAATTATTTAACTACATTATGTTACTTCTAGGGAATAATTTGATATTATTTAACATATCATTTTTTAATTAAAATATTTTTTAAAATTATTAATAGATTTATATATTAATTATATAATATATAATTAAAGTTTATTATTCATAAATATTATTTACTATATAAATATATTTTTTAATATAAGATAAAAATAAAATATACTCATAACTATTTTATTAACTTTTTCATATGTCTAACATTAAGTATGTATTATATAATTAGATAGTGGTATGCAGGTTACAATAATATTATATATTAAATACATTGTTGTATAAGACATGAAAGCTTGCTATCTCACCTTTATAATATATTAGTAGCATTGTAAATGATAAAAAATCACTTCTGAGGAATGTGTATGCATATATAAATAATGAACACTAACTTAGTCACTATTTTATTGTATCCTGTATTGACAACACATCTATTAGCATATATTTCTATATTGTCTACTACTTATATATATAACTTGTAATGCATTATTCATCATTAGTACATAAATTAGCAATTACTATTCAACCTGTAATATCATGAGATATTTATCTAATTGAATGTATTTAATATGTATCTAATATATATATATATATATATATATATATATATATATATATATATATATATATCAGTATATCCACATGAACATCAATATTAACACTTCCTCACATTAAATAATGTGTATGTAATTTAATATTATGCAAATATTTATATATATCATTTTACTTAATTATAATTTCAACACTATTTTATAATAGAAGTATTGTATTTGTAAAAGAATATATTTATTCTATTAATAAATAAAGTGTATTAATAACCTACAGCTATTTTGACAACTTAATTATTTATTTATCTTATATATTATCTTTATATATTATAATAGATTATAATAGTATTTAGAAAATGTTTGAATATATTTAATTTTTTATAATTAGGTATCAATTATATTTTATATATCAATGTTATAATATATATATATATATATATATATATATTGTATGCTTTTTTTAGTTTATAAATAAATATGATTTTTGTTTACAACATCAAATAATTATATTGAAATAGTATATAAGGCAATACATATTTGAGAAAATAAATTTATATTAAATAATTTAACTAATATTATGATAAATTAATAGATTAGTAAATATATAATTATTTGTTCACTAATATATTATAATATATTTTATCAAATGGAGTATATAGTTAAATTAATGAATATCTATAAGTGATTTCATTATGCTAGTATACCAGTATACACTTATAGTATAAGTCTTTTAGTTATACATGATTAACAACTGACCATTACACTATACAGACATTCACTGCATGGTGTAACTCTCATCTTCGTAAAGCTGGAACTCAGATTGATTCTCTTGATGATGACCTCAAGAATGGCCTGAAACTGATGCTTTTATTAGAGGTCATCAGTGGTGAACAGTTACCTAAACCTGATAGAGGTTAACTATTAACTACATGATTCACTATTCATTCATCATTCATTCATTTACTATATCTATAGGTAAAATGAGGTTCCACAAAATTGCAAATGTAAACAAAGCATTGCAATTTATTGAAGGTAAAGGAGTTAAATTGGTTTCTATAGGAGCAGAAGGTAAATATAACAACAAATATAATTTTATAATATATATTGTATATATATATTATATTTTTATCTTGTTTCTATTTGAATATATTTATGTATAACATTATATTATTGGTGTATACTTATAACGTACAAAGCATTACCACTTTCTAATATTACTATTTAATGATATCAATAACATATATGTCCTTGGCAATATGCATTCTTTCAAACAACTCTATATTTATAGCTAACATTTCATACAACTTTAAGTACTACTTAAGTAGCATTTAAATTGATGATATTAGATAACCATACATTTTATATGCAATTATTATATGTATATAATATTATGTAATACAGAAATTGTCGATGGAAACCTGAAAATGACCTTGGGAATGATATGGACAATCATTCTTCGTTTCGCTATCCAAGATATTTCCGTTGAAGGTTTATATCGAATACAATGTACTATATGATTACTGTATATTTAATGTTGACCAAGATTGACAGGAGAAATGTTTTAATGCTCGTTGATTATGCAACAATGGCATTATAATGAACTATAACCATAACAATTTCTATTACCATTATAAAGAATTATCTGCAAAGGAGGGTTTGCTGTTATGGTGCCAACGTAAAACTCAACCTTACAATAATGTGAACGTAGCTAACTTCCACAACAGGTCAGCCCCTAGTTAACCCCGCGACCCCTACCTTATATAGAGTTGACCGCTAAAGAAGGTCTATTATTATGGTGCCAGAGGAAAACTCAGCCCTATAAGAATGTGAACGTACAAAACTTCCATTTGAGGTATCATCATCAAGTCATGATGGGTGTGACTTTACCCCTTACAGGCGTGATTTTACATTCCCTTAAAGGCGTGCTTACCTTCAATATTAAATAACTATCCTGTTATTTAATCTTTACTAAAAAAATAGTGGTGTTTCTTATCTACAAAAATAACAGCAACAGCAGCAGCAGCAATAACAGCAACAATTGCAGCAGCAGCAATAGCAGTAGCAATTATTATAATTGAATTTATACTATGCTGCTTTTACTGCGTGGTGATATTGAATTTGTGATGCTTTCAGATATTATATTCGATTATTCAGCATATATATTTGCCTCTCCTAACAGTATTATAGTTTAGTGGCTATCTTGATTGTCTAGTTAGAGCTGTTTGACCTTGACATTGATATCGTTTTAGTTTCAAGGACGGTTTAGCTTTCTGTGCATTGATTCATCGTCACAGACCAGAACTTATCGAATACAACAAGCTTTCCAGGGTTTGTACCTCGCCCTGTATGATTATTGCGGGGGTGGGGGTGTTACAAACATGCTCGTCATCATCATTAGTTAACTAGTGAACGTGCATGTTATCGTTATCAACTAATACAGTGATTACATAATAGTTATGATTATATAATAATTCACAATTTTATATAGTTTTAAAGATGGGCTAGCGTTCTGTGCTCTTATACATAGACACAGACCTGATTTACTCGATTATAGTAAACTATCTAGGGTATGTACTGGTGCTGCCTCTAGTGAAGCATTTTGTAGATGTAGCACATGTAGCTTTAGTTGATGTTTTATAGATTGGAATATATAGAATGATTTCGCTTACCTGCCTATTATATTAGATGATTTTATTAGTTTATATTCATTGCTATCGTTATTGATATTAATATTATTATATTAATATATTAATATTATAATATTTTGTAACCGTGTTTAACTTATTTATTATATAACATGTATCTATTATTTGTAACTGTAATTAGGAAAACCCAATGGAAAATTTGAATTTAGCTTTCGATGTAGCAGAGAAACATCTTGATATTCCACGTATGTTGGATGCTGAAGGTATAGTGATGAACAATGATGTAATAATGCATGTTATGTAATACACATTGTCTATATAGATATGGTGAACTCTGCTAAACCTGACGAGAGGTCAGTAATGGCATACGTTTCCTCATACTACCATGCTTTCTCTGGAGCTCAAAAGGCAGAAACTGCCGCTAACCGTATCATGAAGGTCAGTGAGTGAAGGTGTCCTAGTGTGTAGATGTGTATGCTGGTGTGTGTGTGTGTGTGTGTGTAGGTGATACTTATGTGTAGTAATCATATTACAGACATACAGACAGACATGTATAGACTCTCACATGTATACAACGTGTGTATTAGCACTATTTAACATACCAGAACCATGACTCATCATGAATGATTACATCACTGCTTTGTGTGTGTATATATGTGTGTGTATATGTTGCCACTTTTTATTCATTAAACTTTTGTTGCTACTATATATGGAGTTTACAAATATATAAGTTCACATTGTTTACATCAGATCATTTGCCATTATAACATTATAACATTATATGCATTATTATGTATATCATTTATAATTGTATAATTATAAATTTATTTTTTATTTATAATACTCTAATGTATTATATAAATTCCATATATAGTATATATATATATATATATATATATATATATATATATATATATATATATACTGTATATGGAATTTATATAATACATATAATGTATATATATATATATATATATATATATATATATATATATACGGAATATGATGGCAATACTTAATAATAATATGGAATACATGGACATGATTAATATGTAGACAAATTTGTGTAATTTATCATTTCTATTAGATAATTATTACATACCATATTCAATAAACAGGTTTTGAAAGTAAATCAAGAAAATGAACGTTTAATGGAAGAATATGAAAGAATGGCCAGTGATGTAAGTTATTTTATACTGAATAACTAGTACTATCCATGAAATAGAATTATTAATTATTTATGACAATTGTTTAGTTATTGGAATGGATAAGACGTACCACCCCATGGCTAGAAAACAGAACTACTGATAATACTTTACCAGGAGTACAACAGAAACTAGAGGAGTTCAGAGATTACAGACAGAACCACAAACCCCCTAAATTAGAACAGAAAGCTAAGTTAGAGACCACTTTCAATACATTACAAACCAGACTGCGCTTAAGTAACAGACCTGCTTACATGCCAACTGAAGGAAAGATGGTATCTGTTAGTATTACTGAAGGTATTCATTGTAGACCTTATCTAACATATTGTTCTTATAATAATAGGATATCGCTAATGCATGGAAAGGTCTAGAACATGCTGAGAAAGGATTCGAAGAATGGCTCCTTTCAGAATTACAACGGTTTTTATAATTATTATATAATCTTTATTTGTTTTAAATGTTATTCATGTGCTAAAGAATGGAGAGATTAGATCATCTGGCTCAGAAGTTCAGACATAAATGTAATATCCATGAAGAGTGGGCAGTGGGTAAAGAAGATCAACTGAAGGCTAAGGATTACAAGCAATGTCGTCTTAACGAACTGAAGGCATTGAACAAGAAGCACGAGGCTTTCAGTAGTGACTTGGCTGCTCATCAGGATAGAGTTGAACAAATCGCTCAAATCGCACAAGAACTAAAGTGAGTAATTGGGGCGTAATTATGTGTTAATCTATGCACTAATCAAGAATGTCATTTACATTCTTGTGACTGTATTTATATATATATATATATAATCACTAATAATATATGATATTTAATATACATACATAGATTAACTTATAAAAAAATCTTATCAAATATTATACACATCATTGGTATTCTGTATGTAAAAGTTTTATATGATATTTAAATCTGTTAAATTCCTAATATCTATAAATATATACATTAGCAAAAACAACCTTATAGACTTTATATAATGATGATTTATTCTTCTATATTACATAATATTATAAGCTATAAATAATAAATATAATAAGTAAACAAATTGTATTACATAATTACCAACATTGAAATATTCATCAGTACATTACAGTATCATGATTCTGCTACGATTAATGCAAGATGTCAAACTATTTGTGATCAATGGGATATTCTTGGAACTCTTACAGAGGAAAGAAACCGTGGTCTACAGGTAATACATCATCATTACCATCACTATCACCATCACCGCCGCCACCATCATCATCATCACTATTATCATCATCATTACTATTTTAGGAAGCTGAAACAATTTTAGAAAAGATAGATACTTTACATTTAGAGTTTGCTAAACGTGCTGCCCCGTTCAATAACTGGATGGATGGTGCTAAAGAAGATTTAGTTGATATGTTTATTGTGCACACCACTGAAGAAATTCAGGTTCGGTCTTTATAACACATGCCTACATGTTTAGTAGTTTTTAGTTTAGTACATTTTGTTATTATATAATATCTACATGTTATTTATTTATTGATTATGATGATAACAACTGATAATGATCACTAGGGTTTGATAACTGCTCATGATGAATTCAAGCAAACTCTGGGAGAGGCTGACAATGAATTTAAGAACATTGTTGCCTTAGTAACTCAAGTAGAGAGTATAGGCCGTCAATATAGCATCTCCACAGCTAATGATAATCCTTACACAACCCTCTCAGCCCAGGTTTGTGTTCTCTATAGAGATTTCCGCTTAAATTTAGATTAGTGTTATATTTCTACAGTGTGTGCGAGTTTTTTTATAATACGCTTAGTAAATTGTTAATTATTTAATAGAAATAATTGATATTTATCAAACCTATCTAAGCCAACTATTCATTTATTACCCTCATTTACAATGCTTCAAAGGAGGTAGGTCATAGTTTAAATAAAATAACATAAATTGCTTAAAGGTTCATTGTTGTTTGTTGTATTATCATTGTTATTCTTTTACTACAAACAATTAATATTAATCTAATATTTTTTTTATATTCAATATATATTTTTTAATAAAAGAATAACAAATTAAAGGTGGTGGTATTAATTTAGTAGATTTATGGTTCATGGTTGATACATTAGTTTTAGTTTTCTACTATTATCACTATCTAACTCTCCAGATGTCTGAGATCAAATTAGGACCAGAGCATTGCGTTCGATTCTTTATACAGGTGGTTTATTCTTAACTCCTCGGTACTCTTGCACTCTGGGTAAAATATCTACCTAAAAAACATCTGTATCAAATCGTCTTATTTGAACCTTAAACTAAATTTTCTAAATAATAGGATAATTATTTTGTTATCTTTTTTTATCTTTTCTTTTTATCTGTTTATAAATTTCCAGCATGTCTAACCATACTAACTGTTCATTATTATCATTGTTTAGATAGACATCTATAATGATATATAAGTGAGTGCATGTATACATTATTAAAATGCACATACATTATTAATTCTAACACATTTTAAGTTATAAAATTGTGAAAAAATTATACTAAATATTTCTAGAATTGATAATTTTCATTCAGGATTTGACTCAGAAGTGGGCAGATGTACAAAACCTAGTACCACAAAGAGATCAATCTCTACAAAGTGAGATGACTAGACAACAAAACAATGAACGCTTACGTAGACAATTCGCCCAGAAAGCTAACATGATTGGTCAATGGGTAGAAAGACATTTGGATGCTGTGGTTTCGATTGGGGTACAAAAGGGTACCTTAGAAGAACATCTAAACAAGCTGAGCGGTATTGACAAGGAGGTTTATAATCACCAATAACGTATACAGTGTATATGACATTACTACTATGTGTGTGTAGGTTACTGCCTTCAAAGCTAATATTGATGAATTAGAACATTACAATCAAGAAGTTCAAGAAGCTATGATATTTGAGAACAGGCATACAGGTTATACCATGGAGACATTAAGAGTTGGCTGGGAACAACTTCTTACAAGTGTTGCTAGAAATATTAATGAACTAGAGAATCAGGTTTGTTGTAAGTAATTTCTTTCTATATTTGATTTATTTAATCTCTGGTTTGTAGATATTGACTAGAGATTCTAAAGGAATTTCCAATGAACAAATGGATGAATTTAGGAAATCCTTCTTCCACTTTGACAGAAGTAAAACAAGGCGTTTGGAACCTAAAGATTTCCGCGCTTGTCTTGTATCATTGGGATACAACATCAGAGATGATAGACAGGTACTATAACTATAACTACCAATACAAATGTGTGTTACCTAAATGTATATTTTTAGGGAGAGACAGATTTCCAACGTATTATGTCTATTGTGGATGGTAGTAATACTGGCAGCGTAACTTTCGAAGCTTTTCTCGACTTCATGACCAGAGAAGCTACTGATACCGATACTGCTGAACAAGTTATGGAATCTTTCAGAATTCTAGCTGGAGACCAGGTTAGCTATACATACACTTAACACACACACATTATGAGTGAGGTGTTTACTTATCTTTCTTGTTCACAGGCTTATATCACTGAAGATATCTTGAGAAGAGAATTGCCTCCCGATCAAGCTGAATATTGTATTTCTCGTATGGCCCCCTATATGGGTGGTGATGGACCCAAAGGAGCTCTTGACTACTCCTCATTTTCAACGGCTCTCTACGGTGAATCGGATCTATAGACTTAATATTACTTAGGTCATTGATGACCTTTTACCCAATGATGCCTCTCACCCAAATCTGATATTATCTGTATTTCGCGTATCAATAAGGAAGTTGTGTGTTGATTGCGTGTGTGTGCGTGTGCGTGTGTATATAACAAAGCCTTTAGATACTAGCTTGGTGTAGGTGATTGTGCTTGTAACTATCTTCTCGCCTTAATAATATCATCATCCCACCCGTCAGTTCAATATATACATACATTTATATATATATATATTGAACTTGTATTTTATTATTTCCACTCGCATATTTAAAAGTTATGTACTTATTTGAAACTTTATAAGTATATAATTAATAATAATAATATTGGTTAATAATAAAACTCTTTATTGAAAAGAAAATATATTATATTTTTATTTAAAAAATTAATATATACAAATTTAATTTAACATATTTATTAATTAATATTCATCATTTTTACTGGTAATCCATAAACGACTGAAGCTGATCCTATTAAATAGGGAAGTATACATGCCATTCTGCATTCCTCAATTACATCAGTTATTCTTTGTCTGAAATATAGTTAGGTAGTTATTATATATAATATAGGTATATATTTATACAAACCCTTTAGAATTCTTAACCCATATTTTTAAGAGATGACTTAAATATCTATCAATATCTTTATCTGTAACATCCCAGAGAGTTGCTAAAACACACGGACTGCAATAATGTTTATATAAATTAGATAACTAAATAGTAATTATATTATAATTGTCTTAAAATAATAATTTAATTTTTACTATTTTATTATAATTTATCAAAAATTGTATTTAATTATTTTAATATATATTTCTTTTTTTCTTCAACATTACCAGAATATTAATATCACTATTCTATTATTATACAGGATAATTTAAAATTAATAAATAATACAAACCTTATCTAATTAGTTTATTTTAACATTATATATAAATAATAATATTGTAGAAAATCTTAGTTATGTTATTTTATGAGATATTATATAAAATGTAACTTCTTATTACCATATTATTAATGAAATTAATTTTAAAAGAATTACTATACTATAATAATCACAGATACTGGGGTATACAGAATAATAACAATATTTTAGTAATATTAATTTATTTAGACATACCTCCCTGAAATTAGATAATTCAATACCAAACAAGAATTATCCATTTCTCCATAGTTAGACATTTTTCCAGAGCTGCATCCCATCAAAAGTACGGTACTTTTCTTCTGAGAACCTGATGCTCCATCAATACACATCCCTTTCGCATTAATATACTTTCCTCCATTGCCATGACCAATATACCTGTAAGAGTAATTCTAATACATAAACATGTCTTTTTAAAATTTATTTTCAAATGAAATTTAATACGTTTTTAAATTAAATTATATATGAAATAATTTGTTTTATAATTACTACAATATTGTAATTTCACTTTGTCACAATTATTACAAGAATTATTGTTATAATTTAAGATTATATATTTATCATTTATATAATGCTAATAAATTATTTAATATTTAATTTTAACATATATACAAATTTAATAAAATGTACATTCATGATAATTAACAACTTAATAATTAATCAATATAGTTAGGGAGTGTTTTGTAACATACCAACATCTCATCTGTATTCATTTTCATGTAATTCAGATGGTACGTTGGTATTACATTTTCGACGTACCATCTGAAACTATCAACTACCATATATATTATCATTCCATTTTTTTAGATTGGACGTTGGGATGTAACAATGTATATTGGACGTTTTTGTAACATACCAACGTACCATCATAATTTATATGTATATGAATAAATATGGGATGTTGATATAAAAAATGTTTGCTAACATGGTTACAAAAAACGCACCCTTAGTTATTACAATATTTATTATTGATTTTAATATTTATACTAGCAGTTATTATTTCATAAATAAATATATATTTAAATAATTAATAGAAAATGTATTATGGTGATAAAGATAATTAAGATATTATATAAACATTGAATTTTAATTTTCATAAAATATAAATTTATATTATTAAAATAAAACTTATAAAAATGTCATGATTACAAAAATATAACATAGTTTATATATTATAATAATAGTCTGAATATATATATATATATATATATATATATATATATATATATATATATATATATATATATATATATGTATAATTTAGTTTAATTATATGGAGAAATTTATAAGATATTTGTTCTAAAAATATAAAGAAACAGACTAAATTTGATAGTAAATTTGTGTTATATGTTATACCATGATCTGGGTTTCATCTCCTCGTTTCTTTCACAATATAACACTATATATTACTGTACTATTGGACTGATTCCTCAGTTCAACACTTTCACAATAGTAGTTTTTAAACACTGATATGTTGTCTACGTCTTGTGCATGCTAACTTCCATATCTACTTACATCTAAATTGAAGATGATTTCTCTTGTACAGAAAAGTAAATTTAATAAATATAGTTCAGCTTAGAAATACAGCAAGACATATGGAAAACCATACAATATAATAAGGGTTGCTTTATATCATGAGTATATTCAGATATGTATGTAACACAACTTATTGTCACTCACATGAAAAGATCGTGTTCTTTCATCGCAGTGATCCATTCATCAGCAGTAGGTTTCCTGCCTACGATTCCCTTCCATTTCTTTTCTCTGATAACAATAACATATTATTATGTGATGACTGAATGATGATGATTTTATTTAAACACTAATTCAATTATAAAATTCTTATAGTGTGACTATAATATATAAAAAACAATAAATAAATGTAATAATGATGATACTATACTGGCTAAAGAGAGTACTAATAATCATAGTGTTATTGTTGTTATAGTATGTGGGATAACTAATGATATATTATGAAATCATTAATAATGTGTGTGACCTTTTGAACGAAGCTTTGAAGTGATTCTGTGTTTGATCTAGATCATTCTCAGCATCAAGTACGTAGAACACACTTGACGGATTTATTTCAGTTTTTAAACCTATTCAATAATAGTCTCTTACATAGTTTATGTATACTAATAATTTAGTATATTGATAAATTAAATGTACAAAATTTAATTCATTATGAAAATGTTAATAAAATAATTAGAGGAATATTACTATTATACACAAGGATAATAAATATAACATTGTTAAGATAATATATTTAATTTTTATAAACATTCAACATAAAACATGTAATATATTTGTTACAAATGTACTGTATTTAAATAAATAGTTTGTATTATTAACTTAAATATGTGATGAAACATAATGAGTATTTTGATTAATATTTCAGAATAACAATAAAATAATTATATGAGGATATGGTTTTTTTTTTTTTAATGTGTATTACAACCTCAACCCTCGCTTTAATGCTTAATCCTCTTCTGATAGGTTGTTACTATTATTACTAATTCTCTCATTATTATGATGTAATTGGTTGAAATAATTGTTGAATAATAGTAAAATGTGATATTCAAATGAAATTGTATTTTATTATATTTTATTTTATAATATATATTAATATATTATAGATAACAGATATAAACAATTCTATTACTATACTATATTAAACCACACTATTTTAGTTTTATTAGTTTAGTCCATAATTTATTATTAGTTTATACGAATGTATTATACTATACTGATTATATGTATTATATATATTATACTATACAATTATTGTATACTATACTGACCGTGATATTGTAGTTGAGTTCTGAGGAAGACTAAGGAAGGCTGACGAGTGATGCTTTGTTTTCGTAGTTTAGGTAGACATTCCAATGGGATGTGCTGAAGTGTCTACATAGTGGACATTAGTAGTAGTAGTAGTAGTAGTAGTAATAGTAGTAGTAGTAGTAGCAGCAATAGAAGTAGTAGTAGTAGTAGTTGTAGTAGTATTAGGGGTGGTAGTGGTGGTGGTAGTAAATATATATTTAAAGTAATAATATATATATATAAATATGTGTATCTTTATCAATGTATATATCTACAATATGAATCAATTCACACACACACACAAACACACACACACACATATACACATATATATCACTAAACTTTGCCATTAATTATAATAAAGATGAGCTGATATGAATACATTGGTACTATCTGCTACATACCTACACACAAGCATAGACTGTTATAGCTATGTATGTGTGTGTGTGTTCCTATAAATACTGACTAAAGGAAACAACTGACACCTCTAATTCTAGGTATTCAGGTCTACACCTAATAATATACAAACACATATATATATATATATATATATATATATATATATATATATATATATATATATACAGTATTAGTTATGTAAGTGATCTATAAATAAACAAATATTCAAGTATACTTTAATGTATGTGAACTGGTTATATATTTACTGCAGAATACCTTTACACTTATTCCACTAGTGTTGTACTACTAACAAAGTTATAGTCAATATAAATATCATATAATTAACCTACATATATATATATATATTTTATAATCCGAATAAAATAAATATTTTAGTTATATTTACTATTAATTTTATTATTATTGATATATTATCAGATGTATAAGTATTTTAATATTTATATAATTTATAAATAAATAAATATTAGAATTTCTCATGATTTCTAAATATACAATCAAATATTAATTATTCTGTAAACTGAAGTAGTTAGATATTACATAATCATTTATATTAATGGTTATATATAATAGTCTCTATTTGTGAATATTTCTAATTAAATTAATAGGAGCCATGACCTTATAATAATAGTTCATATTTTTAAAATATTAAATTGGATTAAGACTTCAGGAACTATGAATGTTAACATTACAATACGATTTAGGTTGACCTTGAAATAACCTTATCAATAATGAAGATAGTGTGATGATCATCAGTTTTCTTGTATTTGAAGTTATAATCAGCAGCTGTTGACCTTAGCAATGTAACCTTGGCATCTTTATCACAGCCCAACTGTTAACATGTGTTTGTATCAATAAATGTGTGTGTATGTGTGTTTGTATGTAAATGTGTTTAAATCAGAGAGTAAGTGTTCTGTAATAATATTTGTTATATAACATTATAATTGGTAATTGACAGGTCTATTTATTTGTTAATTTATTAATGCAGATTATATATATATATATATATATATATATGGGATATGAATGAAATGATACCAGTAGAGGGTGTGACATATACTGCCTATGGTATTTTATCTCATTTCCATATATGGGCGTGGTATGCTACTTTTAACAGGTATATATAGAGAATACCGAACATATTTGTATACATGGTAGTGCTAGCTAACATTTAGTTAGTTTTGCATGAGTGTATAGATGTCTAAATCTTATCTTATCTACATAGCATAACAACCAGCTTAATATTAACAATAACAATAACATTCTTTTGATAAGATATGCTTTCTAGATAATGGGCTATTGATATTTAAAGTTTAATATGAAATTACTATGATGAATAATTATCATAATGATTAATATAGCTTAAAGTAGATGTTGATAAATGACTAATAATCAATTATCATATATATATACACTATACCTAACATCCAATCAGAACTCATTTAGTGTATCTCTGAATCATAATCTATTTATAGTTTTAATGTCATATGGTATTTCTTATTTTCTATATGAATATATTTATAAGAAATATATTAAAAACAACTATAAATAGCACACATACATATAATATATAATGATATATATGTGATATATGATATATACGATGAAATACATGATATATATATGTGTGCATTATAATAACCTCTGTTAAACAAGAAGCTATTTCCATATCAAACAGTAAATGTTCCGTTTGCAGTAATATCTGTTAATAAAATACATCACAAATTAAAATAAATAACTATATAGTATATATATATATATATATATAGTATATAGTATGTAACTTTGTGAATAACAGTTTAAATAAGTTATAAAATAACAGATGATATTATGTTTTTGTTATATTATTTTATATAACATTTCATGATATATAATCTATTATATCTATCAATACAGACGAATTCTATTCCATAAATAGATATTATATAATCAATATCTAAGAATTATTGTAATGTTACATAATAATAAATATAAATTACTCTATTTTGATGTCATCAATTAATAAAATATAAATAAATATATTAGTTTAAAATTAAAATTTATTTAAATATTAAAAGAAGCCATTATAAATGAATTGTATATTAATGTGAGCAATTAATACGAGCAAGCTCGACTTGGTAAGGTAGGGTAAGGTAAGTATATTAATTAATAAATTCTATAATTATTGTAAATATAAATAGTCAACAAATAGTATGTAATCAACATTATGTAAGAAGCAATGTGACATATTACAAATATGAGAATTGTAGTATATAGATTATTATTAATATTTCCTTGTTTGTATATTATTTGCAATAGGAAATATATAAATATATAGATCATCGATGCAAAGAAATTGAAGCACTCAATACATGTAAAAGATAAATACGCGAATAGAACTTTTCTCAATAAATTAAATAAAAGTAATCAATGATTTTGAATAGATATTAGTCATATTATATAGGTCAAATATTAAAACAGTAGGATTTTCGTCGAAATAGATTGAAGTGACTTCTATCTATATATATGGATTTAGATTATATATGTCAATAAAATAGTATAATATATTAAATTTAAATACGAAAAATTATGAGGAATTTTGATATATTGTATTTTATATATATATATATATATATATATATATATATATATAACTATTATCTTTAGTACAAATAATACATTAAAATTGATCGTAATTATCAATTTAGATATTAATAAAAATAATAATTTAAAATTTAAATAATAATAAGTAGTATTTGTCAGCTAAGACTATAGCACATCTATCGCAAAGTTCCATACAATACATTCAATTGCTTATCCACATTCTCAATATCGATGATCTATATTATAAATGCTATATTTCTAGCAATTTTTTAGAATCCTGTTTTACGTAAACTTCTTATGGAAATCGTATCGTAATGATTAACTATGATAACCTACATACGAATGTTGTTATCAACTTGTAGGTACAGGCGTACTGTAGGTCTAGGTACAGGTGTACCTTAGGTCTAGGTACGGGTGTACTGTAAGTCTAGGTACAGGTGTACTGTAGGTCTAGGTACAGGCGTACTGTAGGACCTACAGTACCTACAGTGTAGGTCTAGGTACAGGTGTACTGAAGGTCTAGGTACAGGTATACTGTAGGTCTAGGTACAGGTGTACTGAAGGTCTAGGTACAGGTGTACTGAAGGTCTAGGTACAGGTGTACTGTAGGTCTAGATACAGGTGTAATAAGACCGTAGCCATACAAGCTAATATTCGCTCGCAAACCACATTTGCGAGTATTCACAAACATCCGACAAACGGTTGATCAATAACACTCCTCGAGTGTGACATCCTCCTCTCTCTAGCCTACGTAAGTTAGTGAATCGTTAGTGAGTCGCTATTAACCGATACGAGTTCAAGTTTGCGTCCATCGTTGGGGTTGACGCCGATCTTCTTAGCGAATGAGACTAGAGCTTTACTCTGTACGGCGCTCAGGCTATTAGCCAATGGCATCATGGCACCTATCCAACCTCTGAACCACTTAGTTTCCATCTTCTCCACTAGGTTCTACGAGCAGCCAATACAGCAGTCATTAGATAAGTACGTATGTTTATTAGATATTTATTGATTTCGTAACATTATTAAGGGGACGAGCGCCACTCGGTCTATAAACAGATTTTAATATGTAGGATATAGGGAATTGGTACGTATTTTAAAAACCCTAAGAAACACTGAGACTTTGTATATAATAGAGTTATACATTTAATTTTTTTTATTGTGTAGAGTTTATTCTATTCTATTTGAAAACAGTGACAGATTTTTTATTTCAATTACCAATCATAAAATATTTATGTTTTATAAAACTTATTATTTTTTAATTTTTTATGTTAATTTATTTTTATAATATATTTTTTTATGACTAAAATTAAAAAGTGTCACTGTTTTATATAAATACAATTAATTATCTTTATAATGGTGAAGATTTGAATACAATTCAATGAAGGGAAAAAAAACCTTAGTGTTTTTAAAGTTGGTATGCATGAGAAAATAAAGTACTGAGATAATCGAGTTCAAAGTAAATAGTTATTTTTATGGTAAATTTATGGTGATTTTCATTTATATTGTGTGATATACTATGGAATAACTGATAATATAGCAATAAAAAATACATTTATATATATATATATATATATATATATATATATATGAGTACATATTTATTCTCATTATAAATATGTATACACTAATTTATATATTATATATATATACAAATCTCTATGATAATAATAAATTGTGAAATGAATGACGCTATCAGAAAATACAGGTATAAAATCTTGAATATTCATGCATGACATTTAGTGTCGCCTATGTATTCACATATTAAATTCAAATTATAAATAAACAACATAATATGACAGTTGCTAATGGTTTTCAAATTGTTTCAATCGATCGAGTATTCACAATTTTATCATATACTATATATTCTTATAATTTTAACTATTTTGAATAATATTGTGAAAAATAGGGTCTATAAAACATCATTTTTTAGATACTTATATGATGATTTATATCACAGTTTTTAGATGTATATATGTAAAAATAATCAATTATACATATTTTCTCATAAAAAAATAAATAGAATAACATTTTTTTTTATGATAAAATGAGTGGCGCTCGTACCCTTAAAAAAATATAAATTTGATAAAATAATTAGATGTTTCGTTTAATATTAATTATTAGATATTAATTATTAGTTATTATATGATATAGATATTTGTATCACATAACTACTGTAAACAAATATTGCGTAATACCTTGAGTTCGAGTTCTAGATCTTTCCTGTTCATCCACCAATCAGTTCTCGAGTCCATTACCATTGTTTCCTTCATCTGTATGAACAGAACCTTGAATTTCTCTCTGATCGCTATACCCTGATAATAGTAACAGCCACATTAATACATACAGGAGATGATAATACATACAGAAGGTGATAACTGCACTACTAAATACTTTATACTTATACTGGCTTATTTAATGAGCAGAAAACAAATGTATAATTACTCATAACGGTGAAAACATATTATGTAATAGTGTTTATTATTAATAACATGTTGAGTTTATGAGTCACAACTATGATTAGTTATCAATATAAATAATAATAGAAATAATAATATAGAGAGATATATAGATAGATGTTTTATTTATACATAAATATACGATGAATATTCTCGTGTGTTTTAGCAAAAATAATAATACATAAATAAATAAGTGATAAAATAATTTGAAAATATAATAGTAATATTAGATAGAGAAAGTAAACACACACAAATATATTAAATAATAAAAATAAGTATAATAATATAACGACATATACTAAATAGATTATTACATGTTATACCATGTCTATATTCATTATAAATCTGAAGCTTAATATTATTGTCATGAGCTAACAGGAGCTGATCTTACCACAGTGTAATGTGTGATAGTGTTAGTACAGGAGGTGCAGTGAGACACACAATGTTAATATAGCCTGCATGAGATACACAATGCACTCACAGCTGTATGGTAGTAAGCATTCATACGACAATCAGATGTGATGAATACCAGTAATCTCTTATGACTCATTAGTAATCTTGGATGACTTTTTAAGTAATCTCATACAAATTGTAAAATTAAGTATATTTCATAATTTGTATTCAAATATTTTTCTTTAATAAACCGATTGAAATTATAATATACACATATATGTATTTAAATAATGACTATAGAGTCATAATTCAAATAATTAAATATGACCTCATACGAGTTTACTGGCTACCGATATGCTTCATTCACTATTGTATGTATAGCTGGAGTGATAATGGAGTGTATGATGATATATCTGATATTAACATATTGTTATGGTGATGGAGTACTTTCATCCCATCCAGGAACTTAGATTATGTTCCACTTATAACCATATAGCTCTAATGTCCCTTCGAAGCCGCTCTCATGTTAAGGCATCCATGGTTTTAACGCGAACTGATCATTTTTTATACACAATTATATAAGATCACTTCTAAATATTAGTTTAAGATCTGTTTTATTCATCCAAACGGGGCTCGAACCCGCGCCCTACTGCTTGTGTGTCTAACGCATTAGCCGACTGAGCCACGCAGACAGTTGTGTATATCTAAGCTATGTACATGACATCATCACGACTGCTTACCTCAGTATCCGAATACCCGGTAAGATGAAGCGTTAACGGAGGTTTATTACGTTGCAGACGTGTGAGCAACAGCTCTCCCTGGTATCGGCCAATCACGGACAACTGTACTATGGTCCAGTCTGTAAGCAGTGGTCATTGGTTAGGCTGGTATTATGCAATGATCTCGTATGATGCGATCGTTTGTTAAGTTTAAATTATAATTAAATTTGTATTTCTGTATTTATATTAATTTCCTCATGTATATTTATGAATCCAGCCTGTAATTTCAGGTTAATAATAATGAATTATAAATTAAAATAGTATCGGGCAAGATTGATATGAATAACTTTATAAAAATAAATGATGTTACTTCATTGACTATATGCTGGGAAAATGTTTATATATTTTAATAAAATTTGATAAAATTAACAAATATTAATATATTAATATAAAATATTGTAATTAATATAAATATTAAATTCTATTAAAGTAGAAATATGCAATAATGACACAACTGCAAAGTGAACAACAATAGCACTATTAGTGACTAGGAGATTGTAGTAGCATAGGGGCTAATTAAAATGGATTGACCTCAGTATGCACTCACAGCTAAGGGGATATACAGCATTTAGGAATTCAATGTAAATAGATAGGAATTTCAAAAACTATAACTCAATCATTAAGTAATATTTTTTAATTCTGTAAAATATATATTATAGAGTCGAATGTATTTTATACTGGTTTATCTTTTTGTAAACATAATTTATATTATTTATTTTGATAGATATACGATTTCAAACAATAGTACGAATTTATACTTGTACATTTTTTTTAAATTATTTGTTAAGGGGCGCAACACCCTGATGTTGAAAATAAAATATTATTTTTTTAAATATTTTGTATATAATAATCATAATATTTGATTATTTCTCTTTAAAATGGTATATCGGACAGTGCATAAAAGTATTTAAAAGTGACATAAATAAGCATTTGTAAATACGAGCTCGAAAAATAATTCATATAAATATGATATTTTTTTCTAATCTCGATGAACACAAAATTCAAATAATTAGTTTACGTTTTTATTATAATTTCTATGAAATAATAACGAATTTGAATATTTTAAAAACTATAATAATAAGTATAGATGTCGCTACATGTTTTAATATTTAAAATCGGTTAAATATATAGCCAATGGGTTGTTAGAGCATTCTACTGCGACGTTTATAAATAAAAATATTTTCTTTTATGATTTGATTTCGCTGCTACAGGTCACGTTTTAATTTGTATCATGCCTCAAATTTCTTAACGTGCTAGAAATGCACGGTTTAGGGAAATAGTAAATCAGGTTTATATATATATATATTATATTAAAAATAATATATAAATTATTATTATTTGCTAGGATATAACAAATTTAATTTGATAAAATATTATAATTTTCATCGGCCATTGAAAAAAAATAAAACGTCATCATTTTCTTCAATAACTAATTAAAATTATATAGCTATACTAATATACTATAACTATACTAATATTCAAATATGTATAATATAATAAGATTATATAACTACTTTTTTATTACAATATTCTAATATAGTTATAATATCGTTATTTACTGATTATATACTACATATTTATAATATTATTTTATTATATATGATATTTATCATTATTTATTATGTATTATTATATTATTTACTCATTATCTATGTTATTCTTTGAAAATAAAAGCTTCCTTATTGTCTGCAAAAATTTTACAAATGTAATATTATATTTTAACATTCATAACATACATATATTATTTAAAAAAATACAAATATTGTATATAACATAGTATATATTCATGTACAAATTATACATAATATTTTAGAATGCGAGAGATAGCCTGCCTTCCTCTGAACTTCCTCTGCAACCTATGGAAGATATTGCACTAGTCGATATGGTTAGTTATATATTATATACCTAAAATTAATACATGATGTATATATATATATATATTATATTTTCTACATTACTTTCTAAACATATTTTACAAATTTATAATATATGTATTTGTATATTCTAGTTATATATTACATACCTAAAATTCATACATGATATACATATATATATATATTATATTTTCTACGTTACTTTCTACACATATTTTACAAATTTATAATATATGTATTTGTGTATTCTAGTTATATATTACATACCTAAAATTCATACATGATATACATATATATATATTATATTTTCTACATTACTTTCTACACATTTTTTACAAATTTATAATATATGTATTTGTGTATTCTAGTTATATATTACATACCTAAAATTAATACATGATATACATATATATTATATATATTATATTTTCTACATTACTTTCTACACATTTTTTACAAATTTATAATATATGTATTTGTGTATTCTAGTTATATATTACATACCTAAAATTAATACATGATATACATATATATATATATATATTATATTTTCTACATTACTTTCTACACATTTTTTACAAATTTATAATATATGTATTTGTGTATTCTAGTTATATATTACATACCTAAAATTAATACATGATATACATATATATATATTATATTTTCTACATTACTTTCTACACATTTTTTACAAATTTATAATATATGTATTTGTATATTCTAGTTATATATTACATACCTAAAATTAATACATGATATACATATATATATATTATATTTTCTACATTACTTTCTACACATATTTACATCTACATTACATTGTGGTAACTATGTTCAAAGGTATATATATATATTTATAAAATGCATTGTAAATAAATTTATAAAATATATATTTTACAGAGAAAGTTTGTTTCCCTTTCTACGCTCCAATGTGCTGTGACGAAGGCCATATCCATCTTCAACAACGGGGAGTCTGCGTTTGCTGATCTATCAAATAGAAATCTGAAGTTTACCACTGTATCATCTGAGTCTAAAGCTATTGATGCGAAACATCTCTCCGATGCGAAAAGAATTCGTATCAAGAGAACTGATAAGATTATAAAAGCTACTTCAGCTTATGGTGCTGGATGTGCAGCCTTATAAATGGATATTTTTTGTATTTATATATTTATATATATATTTGTATTATTACTTATTATATTTACTATTTTATAAATAATCATTAGCATACATTTTATAAACATATATAAATATTTGTATTATTACTTATTATATTTACTATTTTATAAATAATCATTTGCATACATTTTATAAACATAAATATTTGTATTATTACTTATTATATTTACTATTTTATAAATAATCATTCGCATACATTATATAAACATATATAAATATTTGTATTATTACTTATTATATTTACTATTTTATAAATAATCATTCGCATACATGTTATAAACATATATAAATATTTGTCATATTTTATATATATATATTTTTATTATATAAATAAATTCTTATTACTAATAATATACACATACGTCTTATTTGTATAACTTATAAATAGCAAAGCAGATTTAAAAATTAGTTAAAATTATGAAGTTATGACATTTTTAATAAAGTAATTTTTAAAACGTGAATATCTCTGAATAAAAAAAAAACGGTTACCATCTATGTTTGAACTACTTTCGATTATAGAAATACTTATTCAAATGACATGAAATTTTCACAGTATATTAGTATTATGTTACTCTTCAGATATAACTATATAAATCTAATAAATTATTCAATTATATATAATATTTTTTATTTATTATTGAAATTTCTTGCATATTTTTTTTTCTAGAAATAGGTATTATGTTTGTCCATTTTTAATATAATTTTAATAATCTAATTATCATACGCTATAGTTATTTTTGTAGATACATATTAGTTATATAATATATAAAAAAAAATTAGTTGATATTTTGAAGTATTCATAGATTGAATCTATTTTTAGTATTCCATGATTTTCCTATCTCCACCATGTTAAACGCAGGGTGTTGCGCGGCCCCTTAATATGCCAATTATATTAATTATAAATCTACGAGATAACTCCTAAATGTATATCTATACATATTTAAGATATATTTAACATTTCATTTAGTTTACATCATTGTTTCTAGAGTTATAGATTTTTTAAAAATGAACACAATTTGAAAAAATAATATTTTGAGTAAATCAAGTTTAAAAATAGACTATAATAATTTATATTTCTGACATATTTATATGCTTATGCAAACATAAATTCAATATATAAATTCATTTGATAATATAATTGAATTATCATACATTTATGAATGTTATTATTTTATATACTTATATATTATTTTAAATTATGTTATTACATATATACTTAAGGGGATGTCACACACCTTGTTTTGGTGAAAAAAAATTTTTATTTAAAATAAAAATTATTTCATAATATTATTCTATGATTTGTTTTTTAATATCTGTAAATAAATTATTTATGAAAAAAGTCTAGAAATAACATAAAAAGTGGTTTATATATATTCATTATATATGATATATAATGTATTCATATATATTCAAATGCTGTTTTCTCAGAATAATTATTTCTTATAGGTATGTGTATATAAATGTAGGTATCACAAAAACTATTATATGTATTCTACTAATTTGTAATTTTTGGTGTAGGAGAAGATAAACTCCCATCCAACGGGTCCCCAGGTTGCGGATAGGGGAAACTCTGGCCTCTAGATATATAGGTTAGCTGCGAATAACCAATAAGCAGTCCCGGACAAAAATCACTGGTTATCCTTTGGCAAGATATAGCACCAGTTTTGCCACCCATGCAGGGTCACGTCACCGTGTGTATGGAGTGGCGACCGCACATGAAACCAGCCACAGAAAGCAACAAATGACATCAATTTCAAAACTATACACATCATCCCGCATCGCTCGTCGCGCGGAACAAGGAGCGCGTCCTGCAAAACCGATACAGGTTGCAGTCGAAAAATTAGTTACTGTATCAAACACAAACAAAATAACATGTCTTTTAAAAGGAAAGAAAAAGCTGCAAATATCAACTTTAAATGTACAGACCCTAAATAAGATCGGAAAAACGTCAGAATTACTCTTATCATCAATGGATACAAAACAAGATGTTATAGGTATTCAAGAACATCGTTTTATGCACCTTTATGTAGAAACCAAAGAACACAATATTGGTGATTTCAAATTGATTACATGTTCAGCCTGGAAAAACAGCATAAATGCAACCATAGGTGGAATCGGAATACTTCTAAATAAAAACGCGTATAACTCATTAAATTGCATTGAAAAAATATCAAACAGAATATTGGTAGCACATTTTAACGGAAACCCGAAAGCAACTATCACAGTGTGTTATAGTCCAACAAATGTTAGTGAACAAAGTGAAATAGAAACTTTCTACGAACAATTAGCTTCTAGCACTAGGCAAATAGCGAAACATGACGTACATATCACCACTGGAGATTTTAACGCACACCTAGGTCGACTGGAAGGTTTCCTTTTTTCATATCATGAACTCTCAAATAGAAATGGAGAATTGTTGAATGACTACCTAAAAGAAAATAGACAGATTTGCTTAAACACGAAATTCCAAAAGAGGAAGGGACAATTGTGGACACATAACTCACCCAATAACTTTAAAGCACAACTTGATTACATACTGATAAACAAGAAATGGAAAAACAGTGTGAAAAATTGTAGAGCGTATAATTCTTTTGTTAGCATTGCTTCTGATCATAGAATTGTAACAGCAAATATACAATTAACTCTTCGTTCAAGTCAAAAGAAGAAAAAAGAGAAATCTATACATTACGATTGGTCATTACTAAATTCTAACACAAATTTGAGAAAGAGTTTCACAAATAAAGTCACTGAAAATTTCAAAAACTCAACAAAAAACGATACACAGTTTTTGGCAAATATAGCTTACAACCATTTTGAAACAGCTTGTCGTGAAACAGCGAAAGAATTAATTCCGGAAAAACCAAAGAAAAGCCAGTATAAACCATGGGAAAATGAAGATATTTATGAAAAAAGAAAGTTATTAAAACAAGCAGCTGCGATCAAAGATGGAAATCCGACTCAAGAAAACATAAATTATTACAAACTCACACAAAAGATACTTTTCGACACATATGACTGTGAACAATCAAAGTACTTACAAAATCGTATAGATGAAATCACATCAACCGTAACAAACAAGAAATCAGCGACAGCATGGAAAACAATAAACGAAATAAGTGGAAGAAAAAGTACAAACAAGGCAAAGATCAAAGCAACAGACAACCAAGATAGAATACAAAAATGGCAAGACCACTTTAAGGAACTTCTTGGAAATCAACCAGATATCTCTGATCACGATATTACACCTATATTCACAGAGTTACAAGACATACAAACCGGCTTGTTTTCGATGACTGAACTAATTAAAGCATTGAAAAACATGAAAAATGGGAAATCTTGTGGACTCGACGAAATACCAGTTGAAATATGGAAAATAGAGTCTTTTCAGGAATTATTGCTAAATTTCTGCAATAGTGTATATGCCCAAGACAAAATCGATAAATGGAGAATGGGATGCATAATACCTTTTCCAAAAAAGGGAAATCTTAGTTCCACAAAAAACTACCGTGGGATTACACTGACCTGCATATCAGCAAAAATATATAATCTTATGTTGCTAAACAGAATACGGCCAGTATTAGATCCTTTATTACGTAAAAACCAAAATGGTTTCAGACAAAATAGGTCGACTACCGGACAAATTTTAACTATTCGTAGAATAATTGAAGGAGCAAAATCTAAACAACTACCTGCAACTCTATTATTTATAGATTTCTCGAAAGCTTTTGATAGCATACACAGAGGAAAGATGAGAGAAATACTCACTGCGTATGGACTTCCAGAAGAAATTGTTAAAGCTATTATGATATCGTATATAAATACCAAATGCAAGGTTAGGTCCCCAGATGGAGATACAGACTATTTTGATATAACGGCCGGAGTTCTACAAGGAGACACATTAGCCCCTTTCCTTTTTATTGTATGTCTGGACTATGTCCTAAGAAAATCCATGAATATAAATTTAGGTTTTACATTAGAAGTCAAAAAGAGTAGACGCCACCCAGCTATAAAGATTACTGATATTGACTATGCGGATGATCTGGCAGTTGTAACTGACAACATAAAAGATGCAAATACACTTCTAAATAAATTAGAAGAAGTATCAAAAGAAATAGGTTTAAACATTAACACTGCAAAGACAGAATATATGACTCTAAATATAGACAATACAGACAATACGAATAAAATAAAAAGCTTAAATGGAAATGAAATAAATAAAGTAAATGATTTCAAGTATCTAGGGAGCTATATATCATCAACCGAGAAAGATCTAGATATAAGATTGGCAAAGAGTTGGTCAGCACTAAACGCGATGAATAAAATTTTGAAATCAAATTTGAAAGATAAATTAAAAAGAAATTTTTTCAGAGCCACTGTGGAATCAGTATTGGTGTACGGATCTACTACCTGGACTATGACTAAAGCCATGGAGAAACGTCTAGATGGAAACTATACGAGGATGCTGAGAGCTGCTCTAAATAAATCATGGGAATCACACCTGACAAATAAAGAACTCTACGGTGACACCCCTAAATTGTCGAAATCCATAAAGAGTCAACGTCTACGCTTCAGTGGACACTGTTGGAGAGCCCGTACGGAGCTAGCATCAGAATTGTTACTATGGACCCCGAAACATGGAAAAACGAAACCGGGTAGACCTAGGAAAACGTTTATCGATCAACTAGTAAAAGATACAGAATGCGTATTAAATGAACTGCCCGCAGCGATGGAGGACAGAAGTGGATGGAAGAAAAGATGTTGTTAACTGCCGAGCAAGCTCGACCTGGTAAGGTAAGGTAAGTAATTTGTATTGCATTATATAAATAACATATATATGAATACACTTTCGGGAGAAATTTTCTAAATTTGTATGTCTATAATTGCAAAAAATAACAATTTCTATAGAAGTTCCAAGTAAATTAAAACATTAAAATGTGTGAATATATATATATATTATAAAAATTACGTTCTGTAATAGAATGTATATACATTTAATGAATAGAATATAAAAAAAATTAGCTCAATTCAATGAATAGAATTCTGCGCGCCTAGTTTTGTGCAGACCCATTATTTGCTATCTCTATACATAGAGAGGTGGGCGTCATGTGACATCCCCTTAAATATGAATATTGACATGATAAAATAAGTTATTTTTTTTAAATTGGACACTAGATAGATACTTTTTCTATGGATCAAACAACAAATCAAATGCTTGTATTCTATTTATTTAACCTTCGAGACTACATTAAAGCACAATAATAGTAGATATTATTGGAATTTTAATATATTTGAAATATTAAATTATTACTATTGAAAAATAGCTTTATACGGATAAACGTATTTTTGATGGTTTTATTCAATAATATTCTATCAGGTATATTTTATTTTTAAAAAGGTTGTATTCTAATACGTTGATTTTAATGATAGATCGTTTTAGGTACTAATTTTTGGAATATTGATTGATAACGTACTAAATATTATATTACTTAAATAACAAAATTTAAAAATGTGTTACCCTTTCAAAGGCAAATATTTGTGGTGGGGCTAAAGATCAAACATTTCGTTTAATGCGAATATTCCCAAATGAGGTCTCTTCAGCTTAACACCATTACAAAGGTCAAGGTGTAATGCTAACCTTTAGGAAGGGCGTCTATCTGTGCGGTGAAGTCGCTGACCTCGTTGTTGAAACTCAGGGTTTCATAGCTCTTCACTAGGTCAAGGTTATCTGCCGCCTTTGAGACTGTACTGTAGTCATAGTTGATTTAGATAGAGTATAATACATATTACATAATGTATATATACATGTATATGTATATTTAACTAGAATATGAATATATGATAAGTAGGTAGTATTAAAAAAGTAACTTATTAAAGGGATATCACACACTTTTTGTAGTGAAAATATATTGCATTTTAAATTTTATTATACTACTTTATGATATGTTTTTATTATTTTTAACAACATTATTCATGAAAACATTCTATAAATGAAATAAAAAGTGGCGTTTTGGATGCAGATGCCTAATCAATACAATATTAAATATATTATAAACGTAATACTAGATTAATGAACACACTAGCAAGGTAGATGTAATACAGACAGGTGTAATCACTACTACCACTAGAGACAGGGTAAGTACCACCACCACTAGGGGTATAATAGTATGAACAAACCTGATGAGTTTAGAGATCTGGAAGATGGAGTTAAGTCTAAGGGTTACTGAAGATGTTTCAGTGAGATAATACGCAGTCTCCATTGATTGTTCATCTTGATCTACGGGTAGTGGTGTTAGTGGTAGTGGTGTTAGTGGTGGTGTTAGTGGTAGTGGTGGTGGTGGTAGTGGTGGTGGTGATGATGGTGGTGGTAGTGGTGTTGATGATAGTGGTGGTGTTAGGCATATGGTATTGTGGCATAAGAATATATCTGTAAAATCGTACATGATCATTACATGCTGTATTATACAATATCAAACAAATAAAAACTAATTACCCATTACAATTATAAACTTTAGAAACTTAAATAGAAACTTAAGTTTTACAAATATTAACTATTATGATTAATATTATTATGAATTGTAGAACTATTGTCCTAACTACACTTCACACTACTGCTGCGCTGGATGACCTTGAGAGAACTTTTTGCTGTTGTGAAACTTGTGAGCAGCAAGAGCCTCGCAGACTCTTCTGTAGAGAACCGCAGGGGGGTTCTTACGAAGCTTCTGGAACTGAAGTTTTAGTGAAGGGAACGACATATCGTTACCTAATCGAGGGATTATGTAACATCATGCAATACGGGTAGCAAAGGGTACAATATTTGTATTTACTGAATAATGATTACTTGATATTATTTATTAAATAGAATATGATAAATACAATTTTTTATATTATAAATGGTAAGAATTTATATTATTTTGAATAAACTTTAGCATACTTTAATAGATTAAAATAGATATATGAACATGAATGTATTGTACATGTAATACAAACTGGAAGGTAGTGCTGGGGGGATACGCAGGGGTTGCAGGGTGGGCAGACTTTGTAGGTTCTTACAATATTTAGACTCAAACTCATCTTCAAACTATTAATTAGTAATTTCAATTAGTAATATTTATTTGAAATATTAATTAGTAAAACTAATTAGTAATATTAATTAGTAAAACTAATTAGTAATATTAATTAGCAATATTAATAATTAATTTACTTGATGAATTATCCCGCTAATGTGAATACAAAATAAGGGGTAATACAACAGTTAATACAACAGGTATATATACTGAAGGTATTAAGCTTGGGATCGTAATGTAATATAGACAAACATTTGTTATTCCTTGAGTTCCATTAGCTGCAGTCTTGTCAAAGTTCTGCATACCATTGATAATAATGTATTAATAATATGTAGATTATTGTGTAGTTAAATATGTAATACATATATATATAACATAGATATAAATATATAATATTAAATATCTAATTAATTAATTAAATATGTAATTAATAATTATTAAATAATTGATTATTAAATGTATTTATAATATCAATAAATTTGATCAAATTGATATGCCTATTAAGCCGGTTCGGCTTCGTAAATATATTATGAATATTGCATTATTTCTTTTTGTATGAACTAGATAACATAATAAATTGAATATAAAATGTTGTTATTGAAATTATCGTCACCTCATTAAAGTTGAACATGAAGAGAAAATAAACAACATATTTGAAACTTCGATTTATCATTATTACAAATTGTTGTTGTAGTTATATCTGTAACTATAGTTTGAATTATATATTTTTGTATAAGATAATATTTGTATAATATTTTTTTTCGATTTTCCATGAAATTTCCAGGAAATTTTGGAAAATAAGAAATTATTTTAATGTTAATTAAAAAAATTTATTTATAATAAAATATAAATATATATACATACGTATATGAGTGTATTATTACATTAAATTAATAAGAAAAAAATTAACGTAAAAATATGAATAATTTTATATTTGAAAAAAAAAAGTTTATGAATTATTACAAACATTTTTTTTTAATCGACTGTATTAATAATAGGGTTTTTTTAAATAATTTAAATGGTTAGAAATATTTAAAAATGTCACGTCTTATCTTATTTTATTATAAATTATTAGTTTGTACTAACATTTTTTGTTGTTGTAAATTTGTAAAAACCAAGATACAACTTATGTTATAGAATTTAAAGAGCTTTGTAAAATTATATTTTATATTAATTTTAGATAAAAAAATATTATTAAAAAAAAAATCAAAAAAAAAAAAGTTATAAAAGATTATATCTATATGTGTTATTTGTCGTTTAGTAAATTTGTTGGGGTTATATAAAAAGGTGTATTATTACGAAGGTTCGTGGTTAAAGAAGTATAATAAAAATGAATAAAAATTTGAAAATTAATTATTTATAATGTCACATAATTTCAATATTGGAAATAGCGGTATTTTTTCTTTATAAAATATTTATAGGCATTTTTAAAAGATCTGACGCATGTCGAATACTATATATAAAAAAAATTATACCATTGTGAAATAAAAACTCCAAACATTTGATGATAAACTATAAGGCAATATTCATATAAAAAGGGCCGAACCGGCTTAATGCTTATCATTACAAAATACATACTGAGTTAAATGAATGTTAAACACATACATACTACATGGGGATTTTATTACCTTTACATGTGAAGATTTCCCTGGCATAATGTTGTCTCCTCTAAAGGTCTCCACATCCTTAGCCCCTCTGCTCCTCGTCACTCGTACAGGTCTGCTGTCTTCATCCTCATCCTTATCACCTTCCTTCTTAGTTTTATCCTCAGATTTCTTCTTATCTTTAGATTTTACCGTTCGTTTTTTAGGAACTATTTCTTTTTCTACTTCTTTACCCGTTTCTTCTTTTTCCGTTTCTTCTTTTAGAGGTGGACTTGAATTTGCGTTCTTCCTTAAGGTTCTGGCTCTCAATGTTGTGTTTCGTTTGATACTTGAGCTCGTTTTCGAGCTAGATTTCACTGTCTTTCTTGGAGTTTTAGTAGTAGATTTCGGCGCGGGTTTAACTTTAACCTCCTTCTCGTCTTCATCCTCATTATCAGAGGTTAAAGGTCGCGATTCTCTCTTGCGACCGATCTGAAACGGGGACAGCGAGGTATCATTTTCATCGTCTTCGAACGACATATCATAGGGGTCAACAGCGGCGGCGCCCGTGACACGCTTACTCATCTCCGTGAAGGTCACGTACTTGGGTTTCACGACGCTCTTACATACTAGAGAAGACGTGATCTTAGCACCGCGGGACCCGTTACGTCTAGCCCCGCTACTGACTGGTTTTAGGCTGAATGATGAGTCATTGTTGAGATCGTCCACTACAGCCGATGTAGCAGCTGGTTCCTCCTTGACCTCATCCTTGACCTCCACCGCAGTCGCCACCTCTTTACCTATAGCTATAGATGCTGCTTTGTTGACTACGACCGCTGCCTCCCTACTAGCTGCCCTCTTCTTCACCTCTACTACGGGTGGCTCCATCTCGACGGGTGTGCTGTTCAATAGCTTAGCGATGTTAGCATCCATAGCGGCGGTTTCGGAGGAGGAGTCTGAGCCCACCTTACGGATGCGACGGTTCCCTCTCTTCTTCTTCACCGGGGCCTCCATCTTAACGGAGACGGGGTCTGTGGGGGGCGTAGTATGAGGGTGAGGGTAACGGGTGTGCGGTCTATGAGTTAGCGATGTGATTTGAAGAAGTATCGTACGATTAAAGCAGCTAAAATAATATGTTTTATTCTTATTTTATAATACTTTATAATACAACTAAATATATAAATATGTAATTCATTATTTATATAAATAATAAAATAGAAATATAATAATAATAATTACTAATAATTGTAAAAAATAATTTCTATAGAAATATCTTAATAAAATAATTGTTATTTTATGATTTATTTGAACTCTATTTACCTTTGATCCTCATCGGACTGTCTATCTTCTCCTCTGCGCTCAAATGACCTATCATATCGGCCAGAGTGACCACGCAGTCCTTATTACTAGGCCAAGGTACACCGGTCAAACAAAGCTGATACTCTCTGCAGGCCAGGATGGTTTGAGTTTGATGCATTGCCTAGTTTAGATAAACACTTTAATATATGATTGTTACGTTATATGATGATTACATTATATGATGATTACAGTATATTGTAATAGTCATGATAATATAATATATATTTTATATATATATATATATATATTATATATAATATATATATATTAGTGATGCAATATAACTACGGACTTCGAACATCGAACTGATACTCAATAATTATAAAATTTCAAACTCGGACTCGAATTGATACTCGACTATTTCGAACTTATACTATACTCAAATTTTTGACTACTATTTGTTTAATATTTTATTTTGGATATTCATATTTGTACTATATTTTGGAGTTATATATTCATGGTTGTAAAATAAATGTATACATATGAGTAACTAATCCTCGAGAAAATATATCCTAATAAATAATTAATATATATATATATTTCTATACAATATTTACTCATATTTTATATCATATTTATATACATTATTAAAATAATAACATGTATTCAGAAATTAGTAATTCCGATGTTAGTATTATATTTTAAATACTTAGTTATTACCTAGTTATTATTATGATAATCATATTTATAATGTCTGAAATCAGAGATATAGCCGCAGATATTTAAAATAAAACAAAGCGAGCGCTCTAAATAACGAAAGTATCAGTTCTATATATATATATAGATCGCGAAATTGAGTATTCATTTTATATCTTCATAATTATTATTCATTATAATATGTAATACATATAATATAATATATATATACATATATGTATATATATATCAGTATTACAATCGAACTTCGAACTGATACCTAAGCCTTATTAAGCCTATGTAAATAGTAGTATATCACTCAGCACAATGTTTAGGAAACATGGTTATTTAATTATATCACAGATAATAATAATATGTTAATATCTTTGGTAAATAGAAATAATATCAAATTAATTTTAAAATCATTTGATTATTTTATATACAATAGGAATATCAAATATATGCATACATTTATTAATATTATTTAGAATTATGTGCATTATTAAGTTAGTCATTTAATAGGCATATATGTCTTGTTATAATAAATTATATTTTTCATAATATTATTGATATTTAATTTAAATATCAAATATAATACTCAAGCCCTATGATATTATCAATAATGTTGTATCTTAACTTACATATAGGCCTATAAATATCAAATGAATATAATGTTTTAATAATATCAAGACATATTTTATGTTATAATTATATTATTAATAATTTAATTCAAATTCAAAGTCTCTTGAATATAATTATTATAAATACATATTATAATATGATTTAGTATATAAATTGTTAAATAATAATCAATCATTCTATATAAATAATTATTTATATATATATTAATAAATAAAAAAAATAAAAAAGAGTTTATATTTATTAAATATTAAAATTTTCTATTTACCTGTATAGGTAAATATTCTAAAATATTCTTTTAATAATCTCTCTCTCTCTCTCTCTCTCTCTCTCTCTCTCTCTCTCTCTCTCTCTCTCTCTCTCTCTCTCTCTCTCTCTCTCTCTCTCTCTCTCTCTCTCTCTCTCTCTCTCTCTCTCTCTCACACACACACTCACTCTCTCACTCACAAATCTAAAAGTAATTATTTTATCTAATACATATTATAAATATTATAAATATTCAACCTTAAATGTACTAACTTAGACTCGAGGTTAAGGAATTATATGTTAAAATGTATATTATTTATTAATCTAAATATATTGTATGTAAACAAATACGAATATTATAAATATGTCCAAATGAATATGGGCGTGTCTTAAGGGGATGCGATACAATCGTTTGGTTTACATGTAAAAGATACGAAAAAATGCTATTTTTTTTTTTAATCTATTAATAATATTCCATATTTTTATATTATATGTTGACATTTATAGATGTTTATACATCTTTGTTATACGTTTCTAAAAAAAAGAATTGAAATATCTGATAAAAAATGTTAATTTTCCAACTAAATTGCTAATTAAAATTTTTTAAATAAATATTTTTTAATTTTGACAAATAACTTAATCTTACAGGTTTTATCTAGTTATATTGAAAAAATGAAGAAAAAATATTCAATTGTACAAAAGTTAATACCAGTTATGTCAGCATGATTGGTCACAAATAATTATTCTGAGTAAATCAAGTTTCAAATATAATATATGAATATAAACAATATGAATATACAGGTACAAATAATATAATATGAACAAAATGAATAATGTAATGAACATAATTTAAACACCACATAAAAGATAATATGAGAAGTATTACAATTTTACATTAATAAAACATTTGAAATTAAATTTTTTTTCGAAAAATTCAATGGTATCGCTTCCCCTTAATAAATCATTGAACCGTGACAAAAAAAATGTGACATATAATGATTGACCGTGTATCTTAGTAAGCTTTGCTGATACTCAATAATTATAAAATTTCGAACTTGGACTCGAACTGATACTAGACTATTTCGAACTGATACTATACCGATACACTGATAGTAGGGTCCGATTGCATCACTAATATATATATATACATATACATATACGTAACTAGTATTAGTAATAAATAACAGAACAGCACTAACAAGATCCAGGTTATTAATTAAATATTCAACTTTATTCATCATCTCTATTGTGTCTCCTAAATTATTTTGATTATTCTCGTCAGTATTCTCTTTGGGGTCAGTTATATCTATTGTTCCAGCCATTATCTATAGCAAGTATTGTTACAGACATTATCGAATAAGTATTTAAGTTATGGATAATACTCAAATTAATAAATATTTATAATTTTCCAAAATAAATATTATCATATATGATATGATATATATATATAATCATATATACATAATAACTAGATTAATAAATAAATAATGATGAAGGTCAAACAATACTGAACGAAGGGCAACACATATAACTATATAGATGTAACAATGTAGACAAACCTGACATAGGGTGTACGAGGATTGTAACTTGTAATACTTGTAGAGTAGATTAGTCTCTCTGATGTCTTTATTCCTCGATATCTATTCACGCAAACATGCAACGTTAATAATCGCGTAACATATGATACATGAAGCGTGTGTCCACTGCTTCAACACGTGTACAGATACAGTATCATATAGATGCGTATTATTAGTTTAAAAGCACTTTAGTGTTTGTAAATTATTTAATTATTTTGTATTAAAAAAATATATAAGTAACCGGAATATATTGCTACTAATTTTAATGTCTCTATTTAATTATAAATAATATGATATTGTATTTTTATTTTAGTGGCAATAATATAGATGTGTTTATAGAAGAACTATCTATGAGGCTGCAACACCCCAGCCTCCTCCTCATCAACCTCCCAATCATCCTCCTCCTTCTCATCACCCACACATCCCATCATACGAACTGCTTTCGAGATAGAGAAGTTAGCTTGAGCCGCAAGATTATCGATGTAGTTAGTACATCCCGCGCTGATGATATCTCTAGCATCGGTGAGCATTCCTCGTGTTAGGAAGTGGTTAGCTTTGAGCAGGAGTAGTCGCACGAATAGGCAGTTCATGTCTGTGTGTGTGTGTGTTGGTTGTACGGGTCTAGTAATGTAGGCTATAGTAGCTATGTACGGTGTACATAACTTGCATACATTGTATACTGTACAATAGATAAAGCTAGGCATCATGATTATTATGTGTGTGTCTATAATGCAGAGAATGATTCACAATAGAACGGTATGTATACGATTTGTTAAAAAGCAATGTGCGTTAGAAACGTTAGAAAATCCCACGTTAGAAAAGCTAAAGTCACGAGGTTAATGCAGTGTAAGTGTGTGGGTAGAGATAGTTGAAGAATCTAGTGATGTACTAGCTTAAATACTACTTATTTAATCAATTTAACAGCTATTAATTTGTTTTTAAAAATAAAATGGCATATCATAGGATAGTACTATGTATAGTGTTGTGAGTTAATACAAAACACGTTTTAAACATACATTTTAAACCGTTTTTAACATAGAATAAAAACGAAAAAAACAGAAAAAAAAACAAGAGACATAAATTTATACATATATTTATTTAATTGTTAATATTTAAATTTAAATTGACAAATAATACTTTCTCTGCTCTTTTTTTGATATAATAAATTGTATAATAATTGAAAAATGAATGATTATTTGATAATGTATAAAATAAATGTATAAAAATATAATATTATTATTATAATAATAAAGTTAAATTAGATTTCTTTTATATTTTGATATAATAAATTGTATAATAATATATATTATGTTTAGTATTATATAAAAAAATAGTTATCATATTTTTTTAATAATAATATATTAATATATAAAAGAAATATGAAAGTTCATATATCTTTTATAATATTAATTATATAATGTACATATATCTATAGATTGTGATACAATCTCCATGTCTATAACATTAAATAATACAGAAATACTCAGTGTTATATTATAACAAAATAAATATTATAATTATTATAATTGTCATACTAATGTATAGTTTGACAATATGATTTAATGATGCTAATAATACAGATAATATATTATTTGAATTATTACTGATTATTCATATAATATGATCTTACTTTATTATTAATTTATTATTTAACAATATATTTACTTTATTTAAATAATGTTATTTTTTATAACAGAAAAAAACTGATAAAAACGAATAAAATGAAAAAAAACGTTCAAAACATGTTTTAAACAAACATTAATAAAAAACGCGTTTTTAACAACACTAACTATATATAATACTATAATATAATATATAGAAGTATATTCTGTAAAAATTATAAATATGCTTTATAATTAATAAAATAAACGTTATTTTTCATAAGAAATTTCTTAAAAAAGTAAAATATATTTAAATAAAATATAAAAAAATAAAATTGGAATAAAAAAAACTTGACATGAGATAGCAAAACAGTTTATATATTTACCTCAGGAGCAAAGAGTAGTCTAGTATCAGTTATAAAGGCTGGTAATATAGTAAATGGTAAATAATGCAGACCAGTATTATTAAATTATAATTAATATTATTAATTTTATATTATGAAATGTATAATAATATATTATACAATACATACATATATATTATAATGAATGATATAATATACATATACCTAAACATATTCTAAATAACATTCACGACTATATCTACGTTATAGCACACACCCCTCCCACCCTAACGATGAAGATAACCATCACTAGTAGCTCCACCTATCTGCTAACCTATATCATTACATCGTGAACACTCACAGCTGCCCAGATTGTGCGCCCAGTTATCGGGCAACCTATTCTCCCCTAGAAGTATGTTATTGACCGCTACGTGGCGCCCTATGGCCGGACTAGCACCGATCTGCTGACCGTCCAGGAGGCTGGAATAACGGGTCTCAGTGGTGACCTCTATGGGTTGACCTTTCATCTGCATATCTGCACCGGGGCTATCTAGAGGGGGGTGGGGTGAAGGCGAGGGTGAGGGAGGGATGGGTGGAGTTGGGCTGAAGGCGGAGTTATTTTAATTGTTTAACTTCATTAGAATATTACATAGAAATGAATACTTTAACAATAATATAGTTGAATATTAGAATTATAATGCGAAATATAAACCAGAACAGATTTATTATATATATATATATATATGAGGAAGATGGGGAGAAATATTGGGGGGAGAGATGAAAGAGATGGGGGAGACGAGGGATAGACAGGGGAATTGGGGAAGAGATGAAGAGAGATATGGGAACAAATGAGGAAGATATATAGGTATAGATGGGGAGAGATAGACGGGGGTAGGAAAACTTATGCATAATAAGAGAGGTGTGAATAGTACTGGCAGCGTGATCATTATATTATTATATATATTATATTAAGTTTAACTTATTATACGTAAGTATTTTAATGTGAATAATATCTATTGGCTCACATGTATATTACAGATACATACATAAAAGCGGTATGGATAATCTCGAGGTACCTGATTCTTTCTCATTGGCTGTTAGTTTATTCTTCTCCTGTACCTTACCTATCAGCAGGTAGTGCACGTTATTGAAGGTGGAAGCACAATTGTCAAAGTCGTAGATGGAGTTGTCTATTTCACTACGCAGAAGTTTGAATTCAATGTATCTGTGGAGGTGTGGCTTCGGTATCATATGGCAGGTCATGTGATATAGACAGGGGGATACAACATATAACTTAATAGCCTGATAATGCTATAATCTAGCGACTGGTTGTTCCGATGTTCTAGCGCGTAAAAATGATCAAAATGCTAAGCTAAAGTCATCGAGTTGTTCCGACATATAAATTAAATACGCAGTGTTTATTTTACCCATTTCTTAAGGATAACTAATAGCTGGCGTTAGCTAAATATTATATAAAATGTTTTGCTTATTTCACATTTTATTCCTAATTTAATTGTATTGTAGTATGTATTAGATATTAGGGATGTAAATGAATAGCTATATAGGAATTCGATTCGATTCGTTTAAAAATTCAATTATTCGTTTCATATTCGATTCGTTTAAAAATTCAATTATTCGTTTCATATTCGATTCGTTAAAAATTTTAACATTCGTTTCATATTCGATTCGTTTAAAAATTCAATTATTCGTTTCATATTCGATTCATTAAAAATGTTAACATTCGTTTCATATTCGATTCGTTTAAAAATTTGAATATTCGTTTAAAAATTCAATTATTCGTTTCATATTCGATTCGTTTAAAAATTCAATTATTCGTTTCATATTCGATTCGTTAAAAATTTTAACATTCGTTTCATATTCGATTCGTTTAAAAATTCAATTATTCGTTTCATATTCGATTCATTAAAAATGTTAACATTCGTTTCATATTCGATTCGTTTAAAAATTTGAATATTCGTTTTAAAATTCAAATATTCGTTTCATATTCGATTTGTTTAAAAATTTAAATATTAGTTTCATTTAAAAATTTTAATATTCGTTTCATATACGATTCGTTTTAAAATTCAAATATTCATTTCATATTTGATTTTTTTAAATATTCTAATATTTGTTTCATATTAGATTTGTTTAAAAATTCTAATATTCGATGCATTTAATAATCCTAACATATTAATCATATAATTATTAAGAAATACATTTATTATGTTAAAAATATTAACTATACATTATACTATTAAGTATACATTATCATCAGATAATCTATTACGTTTGTTTGACAATATAATTCCAGCAACAGTCTAATATACATATCATATTCAATTAGTTTAAAATTCTACTATTCTCATCATATTGGTTTATTTACTCTTCATTATAGAATATATTAGATTAGTATTATAAAAAAAATAAGATTGTCATTAATATTAGAATAATTAATAAGAAAAATAATTATTCAGAAATACATTTATTGTGTTAAACATATTAACTCATCTACATTATAATCAGATAACCTATTACGTTTACTTGATAATATAATTCCAGCAACAGTCTAATACATATCATATTCAATTAGTTTAAAATTCTACTATTCTCTTCATATTTGTCTATTTAATCTTCATTATAGAATATATTGGATTAGTATTATAAAAAAAGATTGTAATTAATATTAGAATAATTAATAAGAAAAATAATTATTAAGAAATACATTTATTGTGTTAAACATATTAACTCATCTACATTATAATCAGATAACCTATTACGTTTAATTGATAATATAATTCCAGCAACAGTCTAATGCATATCATATTCAATTAGTTTAAAATTCTACTATTCTCTTCATATTGGTCTATTTACTCTTCATTACAATATTTGATCATAGTATTAAAGATTATTATTAATATTAAAATAATTAATAAGAAGACAAATTATTAAGAAGTATTTTATTCACAATTAATTTATTCACAATTATTTTGTTTTAAAAATACAAGTTTATCTACATTGTCACTAGATAACCTATTGCGGCTATGATTCAATATATTGCCGGCAGTAGAAAATACGCGCTCGCTGGCGACAGATGTTGCCTGTGCAATTAGATAGGAACAGGCAATCTTATACAAAGTTGGATACACCGTTTCCTTCTGTATCCACCATTTCACAGTAGAAGCGCTAAAATCTATTCGATCTTCTTTCTGGTAATCTTCTAGTTCGGTTTTTAACTGAATATATATAATACAGAATAAGTAATATGTTACTTTTTTTATTCTAGTTATAATACACAATTAAAATTCTCTTCCTAAAAATAAATTATTTCAAAATTCAATAATTTATTTAAATAATAATAATCTAACACATATCTCTATAAACCTATTTATTTCACAGGTACAATTATTATTTAAACTAACTTCAAGTATACTCACATTCCAATTTATCTATATGGTTTTATAAAATAATTTTATTAAAACAAACTTGTTATTTTAGAAAATATCCCATTACAGAATTTTTTTTTAAATTATATATTGTATATATGTTAACAATTCTTGGTCAAAACGATATATATTTCAATTTGGAATATTAAGATTATATTGTTAACTAACATCATATATTTTTCTCTTTTTTGTATAATTGCAAAATTTATCAAAGTCCGATACATTTTCTTCTTCCTGGGTATCTATTATCATCTCAGTATTGGCCATCTATGTGTATTGGAATAATATAATAGAGTATAACAATGTAGTTTATATGAAATTAAAAGTGTATTAACATTTTTATTATAAATCCTTTCCGAAATTTCAATAATTTTTAAATTGTTAAAATGAGATCCATCAAGAAATCTTGGATCCAGAAATGTTGCCTCTTCCAAAAATTCATTTGTATTAGAATCATTATTTCTAAAATATGTAATGTTTGTATTAAATTTTATAAAATGGGTAACCAATTTTTAAATACTGTATAACCTTGAAGTTAGTTTATTAATAATTGAATTAGTGAGTTCCGTATTATTATTAATATTTTCGAGGGAATTGATTAAACGTAATCTTAAAGGGATGATACATCCTGATGTCGATTGTTTATCTGTGCATAGTATCTGTTAATTGTTTAAACATAAATTACAATGAATATTTATTTATTAAATAGTATGTAATAACCTTAGTCACAACTTTAAATGGCTTTAAAATTTGAGACAACTCTTTAATTAGTTCTATTTCAGAATTACTTAACATTAAGTACTGGTGACTTTCTGAAAAACACTCAATAATGACTGGGTGTAGACTAACATAACGTTCGATCATGTCATAGGTTGAGTTCCATCTAATATTTTATACAAGTAAATTTATACATTTAAATTATGGCATATATTAAAATATAAAACTTACCTAGTTTTCACATCGTTTATTAATTTTAACGGAGTTCCAGTTTGTGCCTCCATAAACAATTCAGTTAATTTATTAGAATGGTGCATTGACGTTATCATCTTTCGAATTTTATTCAAAGTTGATTCAAATGTTGTATTCTTTAAAAAGATATGTAATAAGTTTAAATTAATAATAATACATTATGAATAAATATTCTTTTAAATTATTTATATTTACGTATATTTAATTCATATATAAAAGAAATATTTATTATATTTATGATTTAAAAAGGTTAAAATGTAATATCTTGAAGACCAGTTGAACAGATAAATTTATAATATGGGCAAAACACCCTATGTGAACTCTGATAATTCCATCATTTACTGCCTCCCTGCAACATTTCACAATGTTGCTTGCATTGTCTGTAGTCATCTGAAAATATATAAAAATATAACCATAATAGTATTGATAACAAATTCTAAATTACATAAGTTTAATTATTAGAATTATTACTAGTAATTAATTTTAAATATATTAATAATAGAAATGAAAATACTTGTAAATAACTCTTATATTAAATACATAATGATATGTTATAACCGTAGGCAATATAGCTCCAGATATATTCCATTTTTTAAGTGTTTCTTTTAATAATCGATATAAGTTATTATGAGTGTGTGTATCCTAAAATTCATGTTTATAATTAATATGACTATATAAAATGAATATATAAATGATAAATAAATACATTAAAATAATATAATAGTTTTAGTCTTAAATCTTACTTTGAAGTCTCTCGTTTGTAAGACTTGAGATTGCAATTCATCATTTTTTATGAAATGAATTGTAGTAGTAATAAAAGATGTAGTATTGATAGAAGTCCAGGCATCTGTTGTCAGGCCAACGCATTGGGTGTTTTCTATATCTTTTATTAAATTATTAACGCCTTCTTCATATAACATATGTATGTATTTCATTGTCATATATCGAGATGGAACAATATAATCGGTATCAAAATTAGTAAAACATTGCTGAAAATTTTTACTTTCCACTAACGAAATTGGCAGCATATCATATGCTATTAATTTTGCTATAAATGATTTTTAATTATTATTAGTATTAAATATAATTATATAGTATTACTTATAATTTATTAACCTATTGACATATTCTTTTCTTCTACAGTTATTTTACTTTTAGTAAAAAAAGGAATTATTGTAGCTATTCTTGTAGTATTTGTGATTTTGTTATGGGTTTTCGTGTGATTTTTTAAACATGTGGTACTCCATCCTGGGCATTTAATAAGTACCTTGCATTGCTTACAACGTGCCTTCTCAAGTTTAATTTCTTTAGATCCAACTATTCGAGAAAAAAATATAATACTTATTTATAACCAATAGTTTATTTATTATACACTAATATATATATATATTATTTTAGTTTAAAAACAAAAATATATTTATATGTAAAATCCTTTGTAATATATATTTATATTACATTAATATTTACACAAGTTTATTTAATATATAATTATTTATATAATAATTCTCAATATATATCGAAACAGTTGTAAAAATATTTATATATATATTATTAAGTAGAAACCTTTCTGGTAAACAGTATTAAAATAATTCCAGACTTCGCTCCTTTTTTTGTCATCTTTATAGATGTACTCAATATTTGTTAATTTTAGTTCATCACAATTAATCTATTAATTAATTTATATATTAAAATATGATACAACAAAATTTAATAGTTATGAAATATGCACTATAAAATAATTAGGGATTATATTACATATATAACCCCTATATTAATTTAGAGTGTAATACGGTCAGGTACGTATCTAATTTATTAGTAAATATCTATATATTAATACTTGGTTCAATAAGCATTATACCTTAAGTAATATGTATTTCATATTATGTAAAGGTAATACTTAATAAGCATATGTTATGGATGTGTTATGGTAATATAAGCAATAACGAACATGTAGAAAATGTGTTTTAAAGCATTAAAGCAGCTAAGGGAATTAACTATTATAGAAAGGTCAACACAAAGATAATTTTAGATTTACTAAAATTAATAGAAGCGATATAATTGTAAAATTAGTGATGTAAATAGATAAATCTAAGAAAATAGCAGTTTAATAAAGACTTATAAAATATCACTAGCAAATATTTACTTTAATTGACTTAGTAGTACTCCCCATTGATTCCAAAAGAAATAAAATGATCTATGATGGATAATATTTATATGAAATTTATACATTGATTATATATATATATATAGATTATTAAATATTGTCATTACAAATATTTTAAATTATAAATACATAGATTTTAACGTTAGCTTAAGTTTAATGTATATCTTATAAATAATGGTTAGTATACTATACTACAATGTATTTAGTAAATAATATCTAATAATATTAAAATAATAATTAAAGCATAATATGCATGAAAATAGATTATCCATGAATATTAAATATGCATATTAATATAATATTGTATTAATAAATATGAATCCTATTCAAATATATTTATTTCGATTTTCAAAAATATGCCAAAATATGACATTTAAACTCATGTTATAAACTAACTATACATTTTTGAAATATTTTAACTAGATATTATTGATTAATTAATATTAATATTATAAATATATTATTTCTCGTAAATTATAAATTGGAAATTATGTTTTTCCACTACAATAAATTTGAGAATTCATAAAAAAATAACTTTATTTAACATTTTTATGTGATATTATTTGTATATTTATTACCAAAATCTATTATTTTAAATATAATTTTCTAATTATATAATAGGTAGCCAGTAATTTCGTACGAATTATTAAATTTAATTTATTTCATAATTATAGAGTTCTTATACGAATATATATAATACATTGTTAAATATTGATATAATATATAGTATTATATATATTCGTATAAAAACTGTATACTTATAAATAAATTTAATTCAATAAGTACGAAATTACTAAATAAGTCGTACGAAATTACCTCGTACGAAGTTACCTCGTACGAAGTTACTGGTATTCATATAATATACCCATATTTATATTTAATATCTTTAAAAATATTTATTTACTATATTTTATATTGAATATTTATGCAAACTATCATTACTATTTGTTAAATAAGTAAAGTTAATTCAAAACAATCGATAATTTAAATTTGGTTAAAATATATAAAAATTTACTGTTTAATCGTCACTAGATTTATTATTTATCTAAACGTTTGATATATATATATACTAATATTAATATATTAAATACATTACCATAGTGATTATGTTCTTACACTACAATATATTATAATTCATAAAAAAACTAAGTCTATTTACATTTTTAAATGATATTTTTTGAAATTAATTACTAAATATCTATATTATTTATAAATATACTTTTCTAATATTTATTTAAATGTATATAGTAATTTAATGTATATATTTAATTAATGTTTAATATAAATTAATACAATTATTGTAACAATATCTATATTATTAAATAATTATTATTAAAAAAGTCTAATTGTTTGTCAGTTAAATATGATATTTTATATTTTCAAAATATGTAATTTTCAAACTCTCGTAAAATAGTGAATAATTAATATTTATACTCCATTCAAATTGATTTATAATTAGTATAATATTCTCTACGTATTGTATAAGAGGAATTAGAAAATTTAGGAATTAGAAATATAAAAATACACTACTATTTAATAGTTTAATATACTTTTTAATATATATGTTTAAATAATATTATTATTTTAGATATATTAAACTATTAAATAGTAGTGTATGTTTTATATTTCTAATTCCTACATTTTCTAATTCCTCTTATTCAATACGTAGAGAATATTATACTAATTATAAATCAATTTGAATGGAGTATAAATATTAATTATTCACTATTTTACGAGAGTTTGAAAATTACATATTTTGAAAATATAAAATATCATATTTAACTGACAAACAATTAGACTTTTTTTTAATTTCATTTCTATACTTATAATAATTATATAACTAATAATATATATAATGTAATAATGTATATAGGTATATAAATAATAATATCAAATATATATTTATTTTAAAATAAATAATTTATTAAAATCGCACATGGCTTCAATGTAAATTTTGAAATAAAAAAATAAACCACTAAATTTTCGTAGTTACTTTTATAAAATTCGTAGAGAATATTGTACTAATTATAAAGCAATTTGAATGGAGTATAATTATTAATTATTCACTATTTTACGAGAGTTTGAAAATTAGATATTTTGAAAATATAAAGTCATATTTATCAACTGACAAACAATTAGACTTTTTACCAATTTCATTGCTATACCTATAAGTATATAAATACATACTCTTATTAATTATTATATTATGAGATATTATAATGTTTTTATAAATTTATATATAACTAATTAGCTTACCTGAGACATTTTGAAAAGATTTGTACGTAATGACGCTCTATTTTGATGAAATGACAGCAACAAAGTAACGGGAATGAGTTCAAGGGGCATAACTTAAATTAATAGTTATCCGCTAGGATATTTATAATTAATTTATAAAATACACAACCAAATTTAAAATACGCAAATACAATTTAACTTTTAATATAAATGAATACGAATATTTACAAATTATTCGTATTCGTTCAACAAATTATTCAATTCGTATTCGTATTCGGTTTTTAATAATTTTGAAAGCTTCAATTCGGGTTCAAATTGAAAAAGCTTCAATTCGTATATTCGTTATTCGTATTCATTTACATCCCTATTAGATATACAATTATAACTATTATATAAATATATCATTATTATAATAATATAATTACAAATATTATCGAGTATAACCCAAGATAATAGACAATAAACAATAGAATCTATCTTTAAAATAATTACAATATATTCAGAATATTATATTCAATATAAACTACGAAAAATTAATAAATATAAAACCTACTATATATACTGTACTTATATTAAAGTATAAATATCAATTTATATTTAAGACATATATTAATCGAAATAAATGAGGCTGTGTTAAAATAAATTGTTCATTTTAATATTATAAATTTAATGTGAATCCACGTATATAAATATTTTTCTATATTATATAATGTACATATTCACTTAATATTAATAATAATAACATAATATATGTATCTAATGTTATTAATTAATCAACTAATTTACATGATAAAACTTGAAAATATCATAATTTGTATGACCTAATTATATAGGTGTATATTTATATGCATGATATGCGCGTATTGTTAACAAATTAGTTAATATAAAGTAGCGCCACCTATAGGGTCACCTAAAAAATTATTATTAAAATAATATTATAGGTGACCATATAGGTGGAGCTACTTTATATTAACTAAAAATAGTGAGTGCACATATGTTGTATATTTAAATAGTTAATATTTCTTATTTGAATTAAAATAATATAATTATTAATAATTAATTATTTTAATATAAATAATTGTATTAAGTTATTTCACACAGTTTTGAATATAAAATAAGCATATTTTATTTATTTTGGATTTAAAGTTTCATAACAAATTCTTTTTTATTCTATACGATACGCACAGTCGCCGAGATAATACGCGCTAGAATTAGTTAGGCTATGACATTTTTTTTAATTGTCGGAACAACTCGATTTACATATGGCTAAGGATATGGCGCATGCCAATTTTGCTAGCGCGTTGCGTACGCTAAAATTATCAAATGTCGCAGCAAGCGGTCCCTGGCCCAGGGACCCTGGGGTGAAGATAGATGTTAACGGAAGCTATATAGGTCAGTACTACCGACTCAGTAGTATTTGAAACATGGTAGTAGTTATACAGAATACAGCTTAGCTTGTACACGAGATCTATTGTGTTTCTGTGAAGAATATGCACATCTTGAGCAAGAGGTATTGTAACATGTATAGGGCGTCACTTACTACCATCGGTTGGCTTATCTAACTTATAGCAATATCTAAATGTGTATATAAAACTTAATTTTGTATATATATTCATATTAATATAATGCTATATTATGGCATCTACCGACATATCAGATGTCATAGTATACTGATGATCAATAGTTAGGGGTCTTTTATTTTCAAAATAAAAACACTTACAAAAATATATATATATGTATATATGTATATATATATATATATATATGAAAATTGTATACAATAAAAATTATAAAAAATAATCATAGATAAAAATGTAATGTCATTTAAAAAATTGCCGTTTTCCCTAAACTTTACATGTAAAGTCGCCTTAAGCATTCATAGTAAGGAGGTAGGCACACACATATACCTATTGGTGAGCTTGAAGCAGCTCGAGCAGTTGATACTAGAGTTCACGACCCTGATAGCCTCATCGGCCTCTCCTCGATACAGGTACAGTCTGCAGATCTCCGTCAGACAATAGAACAGCACGTCCAACGAGGCAAAGTGACTCAACGTGTTGTTGGGAACTATGAGGAGGTGTGTGTGTTTGTAGGAGGGGCTTAGCCATAGTTATATAGGACACTTGTAGGACAAAAGTAGGAGGGGCTTAGACATAATTATATAGGACACTTGTAGGACAAAAGTAGGAGGGGCTTAGTCATAGTTATATAAATAAGTTAAATAAATGAACATAAAGTATATAAATATAAGTGATAATGATGTGTGACCAGTGATTATAGGTATTCATTTGATGATCACAGTGAACATCACAGTCTCATCCTACTTCTGAATGACATATATTGCCTCTATAAGTTCACATTCTACGATAATCTAGTGTTAAAAACAAAATCTAATAATATATATATATTTAATATTACATATATTATGCCGAGTAACATACGCAGATAACAATCACCACACATGTGATGCTGATAAGGACATAACCTTCGCAGACCGCCTTTTGTGTCCTGGTTTTGTCCCCGTAGAACACCCACATGCCGACATCCTTACACACAATGCCCATTGTATTACGTTGGGCGAACAACAACAGCGCCAGTCTCTCGTTCATAGCATCTTCTTCCTTGATCCCTTGACCCCCTTTTCCTCGATCACCTACTCCTGAACCTACCCCTATGCCTATGTTCTCACCTATCTTTAGGAACTCAGAGCGTAGGATGCTGATCTGTGACTGTAATAGTAGCAGTAGTAGTAGTAGTAGTAGTAGTAGTAGTAGTAGTAGTAGTAGTAGTAGTAGTAGTAGTAGTAGTAGTAGTAGTAGTAGTAGTAGTAGTAGTAGTAGTAGTAGTAGCAGCAGCAGCAGCAGCAGCAGCAGCAGTAGTAGTAGTAGTAGTAGTAGTAGTAGTAGTAGTAGTAGTAGTAGTAGTAGTAGTAGTAGTATTAATAGTAGTTGATGATTCATATGGCAATTAGTTACCTAAGCTATTGATATAGAATATATTCTCTCTTAATAGTTCCGGAATATAGTATAATATATATATATATATATAAGTATAATATATATATATATATATATATTCGAAATACTATGTGTTAATACTATATAGTATACTATATATACGTAGTTCTCTTCACAATTAAAATATTGAGATTTTGTACATTTATAGAGTTGTAATTAAGCGAGCAAGTTTCAGATAATATAGTACATTTTACAATGTACTATTTACTGTTAGCAATATGTGCATCCGAGGATGTGCATGAAAACAAATATATCTCTATGTATAATCATTGTTATTTAAATTAATTAAATACATTTTTGTTACTATTAAAATTCCGAAATTTATGAAATAAAATTAACGATTCACAAATATAAACAATGATAGATATAATAAGAGAATTAATGTAACTATTTTTAATCTACTAGAATTCATTTCGTTAATACACTTAAAGTTGAATTATAATAAGATATATTTGAATGTGAAATAACTCTAAATAATGTAGTTTATGTAATAGGTACATAGACTGAATGTGAAACCTTCAAGGCCATATCATCCTTGGAGTCGAACTTGAAGCCCGAGTCCATGTTGGCTACCGTTCTCAGCACATCTATGCCCAGCTTTAACTGTAAGATGTCAGGCACTGTGTTACATAATCTAATATGATGTAATCTCTCTAGCTAAGATATCATAGCAATGCATGTTTAATACACTGATGCAAGGCTAATTATCTCTAGCTAAGATATGGTAATGCAAGCGTGTGATACTTTCATAGTATATAAGATTGACAGTCAGTCGATCACAGCATAGATATAAGTTAGTATGTCCATCTGACCAACACAACAAATATCACACCCTAAGCCCATAGGCACATTAATGCTTAGTCATTACTATATTAAGATAACGCAGGTACATAACGCATCAATGCATACTTCATAGATATATGTTATATCTAATTACAAGTAGAGTTACATTCTACAAGGATACAACACTTGTCTTAATTAGAAATAACTATATCGTTGACGCATATATTTGGTATGTCGATACAGCAGCCTTAGAGGAATGGACGGTATAAAGGGACCTGATTGGAGTAGAGGTAGTAGCGAGACTTTGACAACAGGAAGTAGATCCTGTCCGGGGGTTTGAGCAACGATTCCGGGGATGAAAGAATTGCGTCTCCGATTTGTATTTCTTCGATGGCCATATCTGATTGGACGTGATATTAGATCTCCATTATAATGATACACTCAGAAATCTTAATACATATATTAATGATTATATAATAGAACAGAGTATTATTTATTACTGAAATAAGGTTATAATAATTGTACATAATATTATGATTCAATCAAAATTTAGATATTATAAATTGTAATTTTAAATATTATGACATATTATAATATATATATATATAAATATTAAATTGAATACAATTATTAATTCGTTATATATTACATTTATTTTAGTTAAGTTTAATGAATTCATTATAAAGTGGTATATACTCGTATAAACCGGTTTAGTGTAGTATAAAGCGGTTAGTTTAGCCACAATAACAAACCTCTGAGGCCAAGTCTTAGGTAGAGTTCACACAGATATGTATTGCAGAATAAAGAGAAATAGTACTTCTCCTTGTCGCATCGCTCAGAGAATATTTTCAACAGACAAAGAGTTTTTATTGCAGACGTAATCTATGTAATGGTAATGATACGAGGTGATGCAAGGTGATGCGAGGTGGTGCAAGGTAGTGCAAGGTGGTGCGAGATGATGATGATGATGAAAATATATTTCTATATATATATAAAAAAGATGAAATTAAAAAATCAAGAATATAGTATTAATGTCGGGGTTTTATTTATTTTATGCTGAAATATGTATATAATATTAATATATAATATATTATATATCTTTACATATTATTATTTAAAAAATGAATATCGGAAAGATTAATATTATTTATTATATTTTAATTAAGAAAAATATAATAAAAAATATTTAAATCAAGTATACATTAAATAAAAGTAAATAATTAATTTATAGTAAATTCAAAAAGTTAATAAAATAATTTATTTAAATTTAATTTAATATATAATCGCGATTTCACAGTAAATATAATCATAAAACATATTTGTCTATTATTAAATAAATAATACTAATAATAATGATGATAACTAGGAACCTTATTGGACAGTTTGAATATATGATAGAGGCTCATCAATAGGTGGCAGGAGTGAAGGTGATCCATGTCCTCATTCTTATCGTATGCTGTCGGGTGGGTGATGAGGGTGATTAGGATCACGGGGTAGGGTAGGGTAGCTTCTTACTCACTAAACTAGGCCGCAGTACACCACCGGTACTAACACTTCTGCCACAGTTGCAGGGCTATACCGCAGTGTAGCACTAAACTAGGCCGCCGTACAACACTAAACTAGGCCGCGGTACACCACCGGTACTAACACTTCTGCCACAGTTGCAAGGCTATACCGCAATGTAGCACTAAACTAGGCCGCCGTACAACACTAAACTAGGCCGCGGTACAACACTAAACTAGGCCGCGGTACACCACCGGTACTAACACTTCTGCCACAGTTGCAGGGCTATACCGCAGTGTAGCACTAAACTAGGCCGCCGTACAACACTAAACTAGGCCGCGGTACACCACCGGTACTAACACTTCTGTCACAGTTGCAGGGCTATACCGCAGTGTAGCACTAAACTAGGCCGCCGTACAACACTAAACTAGGCCGCGGTACACCACCGGTACTAACACTCCTGCCACAGTTGCAAGGCTATACCGCAGTGTAGCACTAAACTAGGCCGCGGTACACCACCGGTACTAACACTTCTGCCACAGTTGCAAGGCTATACCGCAATGTAGCACTAAACTAGGCCGCGGTACAACACTAAACTAGGCCGCGGTACACCACCGGTACTAACACTTCTGCCACAGTTGCAGGGCTATACCGCAATGTAGCACTAAACTAGGCCGCGGTACAACACTAAACTAGGCCGTGGTACACCACCGGTACTAACACTTCTGCCACAGTTGCAGGGCTATACCGCAGTGTAGCATGGTCATGGTCTCAGTGGCCACAGTGAAGCAGCGGTCAGACTCAAGCTCAGCATCATTCTCATTGTCGGACACAAACTTCTCATTGGTCGGGGACAGCGATGATTCTAGTATCTGTGTGGGGGCGTGTGTTTAAGTGGGGGCGTGTGTTTAAGTGGGGGCGTGTGTTTAAGTGGGGCAGTGTAAGTGTGGTGAGAGGAAATAGGCTACGTCATAAAACATTTTATACTTTACTATATATGTAAGATTTACTGGGCCATAATGGGGACAAAAAAAGTAACTATTTACATCTTAATTTGAAATGGTAACTACAGATTTTGTACTATGCACTTTCGTTAGGTTTGTTGATTCATTGCGCAGTGTATAAGTAATTTTCTATTATTTAAAAATAATTATTTTCATTCATATGTATTATGGATTATATTATTGTAATATCTCAAGGAATTTAGTTATTCTAACTGAATAATTGTTATTGTATTCATAATTATTATTATAACATTTATAGTTAATATTTATAAAGTATATCTTCAATTATATTCATTTCAATTTTTCATATATTATTTTTAATAATTAATTAAATAATATAATTATAATATATAGATAGATAGATAATAGTTTATTGAATAGATTCAAAACGATGGGTAACAATAAATAATAATGACAGAAATATATAAATAATAGTTAGCAAATATAAATAAGTTGTGATTTACACACACCGAAAGTAAATAAAATAATAATAAAGCAATATTTGGGATGTTGATCAAACGTGCTGAACACATCATCAAATAACTAGGGAAGAACACTATATTTTTAAGTTAATAAAAAAAATGTAATTGGTTACATTATAAACAAAATGTCTAATTTGTTAAGTGGTGGCACAGAAATAAACATATTTCTATTAAAATAAAAATATATCTAAAAATATTATTTACCATATAAATTTCATATTCAATGATTATATATTTATCATATATTTATAAATTAATATATATATATATGTGTGTTCAGTTAATACTGATCAGCTTCAATTGTTACTAACATGTTTACTGTCAACACTGTACTTGACGAGATAGTACATGAAGTGACAGAAAGCCTGCAGATTGTTGCTGCATTTCTTCATCTCATCCAAGTATAACTTACATGTGTCTACGAGTTCCCTAGTGAGTGAAGCGTGCGTGATGTTATATAGGGGAGATAGGTATGCTTTAAACTATGATGCATGCTTGCATGATGGAGGTACAGGTATGAAGAGGGGGATACTCACACAAATACTAATGTAATTAGTATTTCAGCATATTTTAGTATTACTTCTAATAGAAATACTTGACTGAACAGGTGAATGAGAAGTCCGAACGAGAACATCTGATTGTAAGATTTGGTCGATAAAAAAATAACATTAACAATCTATTATCGGATATATCCCTCTCTGTCTCTCTCCATCTCCTTATCAATCTCTTTCTCAATATCTCCTTCCCTCCTTCCCATCTTCCTCCATTTAACTATAAACAACTCGGGCAGCTGTAATCGAACACCTACTATCCAATGCAATACTATTGTTATCTAGTGTGGCGAATGTTCGCAGTAAAGCTGCAACGTTCAACATAACACTAGCTTCATTCGTACGCGATCTACTATATGTTTACGTGATAATATACACATTATATTACGCTTGCGGTAAGTACTATTCCTCTGTGAGCCTGTAGTACTGCTGGTTAACATAACGCTAGCATCATTCGTACATGATACAATGTGTGTGTGTACACTAGTGCTGTAAATTAACTCACTTTTGATAGTATCGATACTTGTTCGAACACAAGTTTTGAAGTATCGATACTTGTTCGAACTCACTTTTTGAAGTATTGATACATGTTCGAAATTTTTTTTTGAAGTATCGATACTTTTTCGAACATTTTTTTTTAGTATCGATACTTGTTCAAACAACATTTTGTAAGTATAGATAATTGTATATAAATTACGCCAAGCATTTTGATAGGGTAAATGATGCCTAACAAAGACTTATACTATATAAACGAATCAAGACTATTATGTAATGGGCTCAAACAAAATTGAGATTCTTAATTAGTGATTTAAATTTTGCCCATTTGTCATTATCTCGAGACAATCAAATCCTAAATTTCATTATCTCGAGAGTCTCGAGATAATGAAAGTTTATAATAAATATTATATTAAACCCGAAAAAGTGACTTTTTTTCCATTAAGATGATTTTTTGTCATGTAAAATCTTCAGCACGCTTTTTTGAAATATTTTTTTTACATTTTTTTCAAATATTTTAAAAATTATTTTGAAATATTTAAAAAAAAAATGTAATATTTTTTAAATATTTGTAAAAAAATATTTGATATATTTTTAAACATTTAAAAAATATTTTGTATTAGTATCACTGGAAATATTATTTAATTCTATAATAGACGTCATATTGTATTTTTGTTAATTTTTATTTAAAAAAAATTTATGATCAAAAATGTTTAGTTATATAACTTATATAACTATATATATATATATATTATTATTATTATTATTATCAGATTTAGGTACAAGTACCTGGGTAATTGTAGAAGCATTGATGCTTGTCGAGACAATTACCCTTTATATATATATATACTTTATGTATATATACAAAAATTATAGTTATATACATTTTAAATATTATTTTTATTGTACACAAATACCCGAAATTAATCTATTAAAACCCGGAACGATATTGGAGCATTTTATAAAACCCGATCTCATTAAATATTTATTCATATACGATATATCCGTATTTATATTGATTAAATGTGTATATTTTGATATTTTAAATATATACGTAAAATATATATTAAAGTAGTACTCACGTTGAATCCTTGTATAAAAGTATAAAAGGTATACAGTATAAAATTAAAATCTTTTTCAATATTTGACAGGTAGGAATAATTATAAAATAGCCTAATATTTTTTTAACGGAATCAAAGATAATAACATGTTTTTTTACTAAAAATAATTTAAATAATAATTAAGTTTACATATTAAAATTAATTATATTATCAAACATATGATCGCAAGTTCGATAATTGCATACAAAATTGAAGTACTAAAGTTCGATACTTGAATTCAAAGTTCGAAGTTCAAAAGTTCGAAATTTGTAAAGTTCGAAACCGAAATCTTTTTCAAAGTTCGAAGTATCAAAAGTTTGATACTGTTCGAGTTCATTTACAGCACTAGTGTACACTCACGCTACCTATAATAACGTGCACACACGAGGCGCCTGCGTTACAAACTGTTTACTGGTGAGTCTGTACTTCCACTGCACGAACAGCTTAGTGAGTTTTACGTGACCTATGAACTCTGACCCTTCACTCGTGAAGTGAGAGTTCGACAGAATCTCATCCAGGATAGGCATCTTGATTTGCCAACTTATACATGAACTAGGGGTCGTGGTAAGGTCAAATACACGTTACTAATGTATGTGTTAATATTTATAAAGTATGTTTACATTATATATTTATTTCAATTTTTCACATATAATTTAATACTAATTAAATAAATGATATAACTATATAATATAGATAGATATTAAAATTAATCATCTATATCTATATATCTGATACTATTTATATTTAGTTATTTAAGATGTGGTATAGAGAATCCTTGAATAATAATATATCAAGTAGGCGACTATCTCTACACAGATTGTTACATAACTACTAAATACTAACTATATATTAGTGAATAACGAATCTAATGATAATTAATAAGATTTACTGAATGATTATGAACATGACGTAATGACTTACGCCATCGAAGGAATGTGTATAGCATGATATTCACACTTCAACATTTCATTACAGACACTAGCAGATGGTGCATCTTCAACCAAAGAACGTACGTATATCTTATAGCAGTCAGCCAAACGTCTGAGGAATGTGTTCACGGTTAATTCAATCATACAATAGAATATTAGTTAACGATATAAGATAATTAATAATAATTATAATAATAATAATACTATTATTAATAATTGGATAATAAAATATTAATAAAAATAACAAATATAATACCAAGGACGTCCATTCGAAATCTACAATGTTTACATATCTCTACAATGTTTACATATCTCTACAATGTTTGCAATCTCTACAAAAAGTTACTTTTTCTACTCTGAGAATCAAAGATATCAAAGATATTTATACATCTATGAAATAAAAATGCATTCATAAATTTAAATTATATTTCTATATAAATATTTTATTAAAATACGAATTTATTTATAAATTAGGTTCGAATTGAACAATGTTGTTTTTTATATTATGTCGACATTCCAAATAATATAAAGTGTATTAAATTATATTATGAATTAAATATAATCATATAGAAATTATAGATTAAAACAGTTTTTACATTGATATTGGTATCAAATTCAAATTTGTACTCCAGGACGAAAAATAGTTTAGGTTCACAAAATATGCATTAGCAGACCTCCATACCTTGATACTACTATGTGGTTTATTGACAGGTGTCTGAGTTAATCCTGGTAATAATTAAATTTGTATATTACTTATTTAGTAAATATTTAAAATATAAATAGGTAAGTTTATTTTAGAATAAAATTACTAAAATTCCATTAAAAGTATGATAAATAATAAAATAAAATAACAATAGTAGTCATACTAGCACGGATAATAATAATAAAAATAATTATTAAAATATTTTATAAATATTATTCAAATACAAACTTAGTTATAAGGTAGCATTACCTGGTGAGTGGCGGAGGGAGTTCAGCATCATCATCATCATCGGTGTTGTTGTTGTTGTGGGTTTCATCCTTAGCCCTAACTGCGACCACGCGGAGATAGTTGTCCGTAACCGTGGTAACTAGGGCTAACCTAGGTATCACAGTAACCAGATGTAGGGCTGACATCAACGCTCGTATGGAGTCCTGGTAATGCTTCTGTTTCAGTAGCACGTGACACAGAAGCTCGTGAGACCTCCATAATCTGTTCTGTAGGCGGGTTGCTATGTATGTATGCGTCGTACCGGTATTAAAAGGGGGATATTTGATATCGGTTGTCATGTCATAGGAAATAAGAAAGGAAGTGGCAAGTAGGGGATTATACAGTGTAGAGACATGTGTATATTAATTGTCTGCCCACATCTCACCACCACTACTACCATACCACTACCACTACTATTACCTCTCTATAACTATGACACTTTACCACTACCACCATCAACCACTCCACTAGTATGTTTTGTTAACCAGTGTCGATGTAGTACTAGGTAGTACTAGGTAGTACTAGGTGGAGATACAGTGTAGTGATACAGTGTAGTGATGGTATAATGTAGGTGTGTATACAGACATTATAATAATAGCATCCTCCACCTCGCCACACCTGTCAATTACTCCTCTCCTCCATTCCTCCTTCACCCTCTCACCTCTACTACCCCTTTACACCCCTAACAATGTCACCTTGCCACAACTCCACTATCCACCACGTATGACCAATGCAAAGTGCATCGCCTACATCACATACACTAAACATGCGACATGGCTGAACTTATACTCTATGAGAGATCACTATTATTAGTTATAGTCTACAAAGATAGTAGAAATCACGAGAGAGATTAACGTTATCTTGATTATTGTAGTTATATTTAATTAAGTTGATACTGCGCGTACTTAATGAATAGTTAGTACACAATCTTAACATCACAGCCTGCCTGCCCATCAGTGCGTGATACAATCTCAACCTCTCTCTCTACAGCAGACTGCGCTACTAACAGATCTAAGGTCTGTCTTCTGTGCAAAGTCAGGTATGACAGCGGTTGCTATGTGTAGGTAACGTAAACAATCGGTGTACATCGCTTCCTTGAAACAGTAACGCGAGAACTTCAGGGCAAAGTTAGCTGTAGGTGTGTGGGTGTGTAGGTGTGAGTGTGGGTGTGTGTGTAGGTGTGAGTGTAGGTGTGTGTGTAGGTGTGAATGTATAAGTGTAGGTGTGTGTGTGTGTAGGTGTGAGTGGGTGTGTGTGTAGGTGTGAATGTATAAGTGTAGGTGTGTGGGTGTGAATGTATAAGTGTAGGTGTGTGGGTGTGAATGTGTGAATGTGGGTGTGTGGGTGTGTGTGGGTGTGTGTGTGGGTGTGAATGTATAAGTGTGGGTGTGTGGGTGTGTGTGTGTGAGTGTGTGTGTAGGTGTGAATGTATAAGTGTAGGTGTGTATGTGTGTAGGTGTGAGTGTGGGGGTGTGTGTGTGGGTGTAGGTGTGAGTGTGGGTGTGTGGGTATGAATGTATAAGTGTAGGTGTGTGTGTGTAGGTGTGAGTGTGGGTGTGTGTGTGTGGGTGTGGGTGTGTGTATGTGTAGGTGTGAGTGTGGGTGTGTAGGTGTGAATGTATAAGTGTAGGTGTGTGTGTAGGTGTGAATGTATAAGTGTGGGTGTGTGTGAATGTATAAGTGTAGGTGTGTGTGTGTGTAGGTGTGAGTGGGTGTGTGTGTAGGTGTTAATGTATAAGTGTAGGTGTGAATATATAAGTGTAGGTGTGTGTGTGTGTAGGTGTGAGTGTGGGTGTGTGTGTGTAAAAGTGTGAGTGTGTGTGTATGTGTGCGTGTATTGTTGTTGAAAGAATTAATATAATAATAATAGTTTACACATTAATAACAATAGTTCTATAATGTGTAATGTTCGAATAATACATATCACATATAGATACAAATAGTGAATAAATATATTACACATATATTAATAAATAATGTGAATAGAAATAATCAATATAAGAAATAAGAAATTTTAATTTCTTTTCAAAAGTACTATGAGATAGCTTTCAAATTCTAAGGGAATGGTGTAGTTGTTCCACCTAATTTATCGTGAGGAACTAAATTTGTTCCTATCCTATTTGACGCAATGGGTAATTGTTCTGTATTCATTAATGGAATTGGTATTTTGTAAGAATCTAGTGTTTGTTTTAAGTTGTATCTTGTTATATAAGTTATAAGTAAGTGTGTTAGTAAGTGTGTTGACCTATTATTAGTATTGAATAGTTGATCGATTCTTCAGTATTTAGCCTGATAAGTTTGTTATGTAGCTCAGTGATAATAGTTGAAGAGTCAGTTAGTTCTAGTCTATATAGTGTTACCCACTGTATGTATACAAGTGTGTATGTGTTTGTACAAGTGTGTATGTGTTTGTATAAGTGTGTATATGTTTGTACAAGTGTGTATGTGTTTGTACAAGTGTGTATGTGTTTGTACAAGTGTGTATGTGTTTGTACAAGTGTGTATGTGTTTGTACAAGTGTGTATGTGTTTGTACAAGTGTGTATGTATTCAATAGCAGGATGTAGTCAGTGTAACACATTGCAGTGTGGGGGGGAGGGTGATAATGCATCAATGTTATTATGTGTGAGGATGTATAATGTTCATTGGTGTGTGCATTGGTATTAGATATGAAGATATCAAGATAGATATACAGTTATATAAGGGTATGTGTATTATAACATATAAGGCTGAGGTCCTACAGAAGTAGAATTAGGTTTCAAGGCGTTTGTGTTAGGTTATAAATTTTAATGGCGAAATCAAACTTAGTAGTTAAAAAGATAGGTAACATACACATTGCAACCTAATTCTACTTCTGTGGAACCGTAGCCTAAGATACGCAGTGAGGTAAATTACTGACCACAGAGCTGTGCCCTATCCTTGGCAGTGAGACCCTTCTGGTCAGTTTTAACGAGGGAGAACTGTTCCTCGTTAAGTTCGTACACACGCTTCATGTCCTTGTAGTAGAACGACATCTGATAGGTCATTACGGTGGGGTCATCTACAACGAGAGTAGGGGGGTGGGGGTGGTGATAGAGGGTGCGCTATAGGGGTGTGCATCACTGTGATGGTGATTATCGCATGGTTAATGTACTACAGATTAGGGATGGGGTTAAATAGTATTTCTATATGATTAATGTATTTGACCCGATATCAGCTACAGATGTATCATTATACCTGTAGCACTCTGTACATAATTAGGAGTAACCTATTACATAGGGGGCAGTACTATCGTTCAGTGTAATATGATGTATAGTAATTATAATGTAACCACAGAATTAAATAAACTTTCGAATGATATTGCTAAACTCCTTTAATTTCTGCTAACCTCTTTTACTAATGAATATGTTATTGAACCTGAACCATAGAAGTGTAGCGAATGCTTAGTTTTGATTAAATGAAAAATTGAATTTATATCAGGTTTTTAAAAAATTTAATATGAGGTACAAAATGTAATGTATTCTTTAGTTCCAATAAAAATATCAACAAATACAGTATCGAGTACACATTTTCCCCTAAGTGACATACCATTCCTTCGGGGAATCTGTTGAATACTATCTATATAGGGTATACTGGTAACAATAATTATAAAGTACATACTTAGTGAGTGCATTACAGTGAATGACACTATAGCAATGATCAACACTAAGTACACATGTACCTAGTGGTGTATTCCTCTCACTGCACTTGTTAGAGGTAGTATTATGTGGCCAGCAATAAATACCAACATTATTTATTGGAATTATTACATTTCTACAAGTGATCATATAAAATATTTTATTAATATATATTGTATATATATATAGAGGTATATATATTTATGATGAATATTAATTTAATACTAATTGATATATATATATACCATAAAATATATGTTTTTCTCATTTATTTGAACAAACGCTACATTATATAATATGAAATAGTTTATTCATCAAATAGAAATATGATCTACTCAACTATTGCGTAATATTGCGCTACATATAAGCTATAAATAACTATTGCATCATCACTAACCATGACTCATCACAGTGGTGATGTATAAGTCATATTGCAAGAAAGACGAGTAAATGCTTGACACGGAGTCACTATGCAAGTATTTATAACTGCCGTCTACTTCTTGTTCTAGGAAAGATTGGGATTTTTTATATCATATTTTATTTAATAAAATTAATATAAATTAGTTTCACCGATTAATAAATACAATACTATTATGAATTTATGTAATATCTAATCTTAGTGTTATAAATATAAAAATATATAATATGTTAATTTTCATAAGCTCAAAATAGAAACAGACAATAAAGTGTAAAAAAAACATATTAACGATATCATTGAAATAAGTAATGTTAACTACTTGCATTAGCTCTATATTCGAGTGTAATGAACTCCAGGTGGCACTTGTAGACAATCAGCCCGTGTGAGTGACATGCTGCGATATCATTGGCTGCAAACTCTTTGATGTGTTCGATAGCCTTGCCAACAACATAGTAGACGTAGCTCTGGTGAAGGTCACCTTTACTAGCTGTACGTAGAGGGCGATGTAGGGGGTGTGTTATCAGGTGTCACCTACTACATGGGGTGAACTTATTATAACATCTGTAACAGTCATCTTCATCATGTGAGAGGAAGAGAGAGAGAGAGAGAGAGAGAGATAGAGAGAGAGATATATAGAGAGATATAGAGAGAGAGAGATAGAGAGAGAGATATATAGAGAGAGAGAGATATAGAGAGAGAGAGAGAGATAGAGAGAGAAAGAGAGACATACACGAGTGATGTTGTGTACATATAAGTTAAAGACACATTCAATAGATCACCTAGGTATGCTGTATATGATCATGAAGGTGAATAGGAATGTTAAGGTTAGTGAGACGTACCAGCTTTGCCTGTAGTGTTAGTGAGGTATTCCATCTCGTGAAACAGTCGCTCGTAAGAATCGTTGAGAACGCACTTCACCAGGGTGCGCATCAGTGCACACGACCTCAGCTGAAGGTAATCAGATATCTGTAGACGGGGTGTGGTGTCAAGGTCAACTGATAAGAGGAGGTGGAGGTGGGGGAAGGGGAGGGGTGGGAGAGGATGATGTATAGCATACTAACACTGTATACCTATCGTATTAACTTATCAACTATCATCATTATAAAGATAATCTTAAACAGCAGAGACAATTCTCTATTATAACTAGTATTCGAGCGTATGAATCACTCATCGTCGTGGTTATGGGACGCAACAGTTGTGGGCGGGGAGGGGGCGTGGCTAATAATACTAACATGGTTGTTTGATAGAATAGCCGTAAGTCTATTAGAGGCGACTTTCTCGAACCTTTGCAACACGGCGAAAGCCTGATGATGCCGGCCGTACTGTAGCAGCAGACTGTAGGGAGGGAGGGAGGTGAGTGAGTCATCGAATTAGTCATCGCAGTAGTGTATCGGTGTAGGTGGAGACATGCATGAGCAACGAAGCAGTAGTGTGCGGGGTGTGGGTGTGTACTTCTATCAGAGTTGGATTGAAATAAGATTTTCTTTCAAATAATTTATGAACTAATTATAGATACTTATAAAATGTAAGAGATTTTATTACTCTTATTACTATTATAGACTATATGCTTGCTACATATATTTACTAAACATAGTTTATTATATTAGAATACTAGGTTTAAAAATAATAATATTAGAATTCATCTTAGTATTTATTAAATTTTAGTGTTGTAAAAATGTGTTTCTTTTTTTCCAAATCTCGAGTCTAATATTGAAATGTTTAGTTGAGTTTAAAATTTTTAAATAAGTAAATTTAAAAATTAATGAACTCTAGCCTAGCTTCAGTTATTTTGTGATCAAGTATTTAAAATAAAACTAGAAAAAATACATATAAGTAAAATGATTTAATTATATAGAATTATTTCATAGATGCTTTATTTAAACTATATTTCATATATAGATTTATTTATTATTAATTTAAATATCAGTCGAATATCAACTCATCAAATTTGAACGTTGGATTTAAAATGTTTCTATAATTTTAAAAACTTAATTTTTATTTAAAAAGTCTATGAAACCAAATATTTTAAGATTTGAGACTATGATTTCTAAGAATTGGTTGATTCAAAGTTTGAAATTATTTGAAATTTGACAACCCTAATATATATATCCAAGTATCATTATATATTATTATTATTATAAATGTAAGAATTGCTGAACAAATAATTATACCAGCACTACTAAATACTGTAGTACTGTCTATAATAATTAATTTGAAATTGGTATATTTTATGAATAATTTTATGTTATATTATATACCATATATTATATAGTAATCTCAATATAAATTATTTGAAATTGGAAATTTCGATACATTTTTTTTCATTAATATGTAAGAAAAAAGGTGTAAAAAAAGTGTACCTGTTTTCTTAACATCCAGATTATTGAATAAATAGTATTTAAATAAACTACTATTTGTTTTAAAGTTCAGTATATTAGTTATAACTCTGTAAATTTCAATTGAAATTACTGCATTTCTTTCCCCTTCCCATCATATTAATGATTTTGAATATTGCTTGTTTTCTCTATTGATATGAAGAAAGTGGATAAATAATTGACACATGCAATGCATGTAAAAATAGATATGGGATTGTAAATGTTCTCAATAAATTAACAAAATTGCATCAGCGATTTTGAATCGATGTATTAAAATATTAAACCAGTAGGATTTTCATCTAAATAGATAGAAGTGATTTCAATCTATATCTATGGATTAGACTAATATTATTAGTATAGGTTTATCTAGTAGTATTAGTATATCATATAGATTATTAATTATATATATAAATAATTGAATAGATTTAAAATTAATAAGTACAATGTAGATTATATATTATTACACTGTAATAGATGTTATATATTTTCTAAAACAATTCATAACTTTTCAATACCATGTGCATTTTAAACAAAAGACGAACTACTGTATTCATTTATAAGAATTATGTAATTTACAAATGGTGTCTTCATTTTACTATATAAATATATATTTATAAATTATTTCTATGGAAATTATATTATCATTTATAATTTATGAATATCAGATGATGAGATGAGATGATATCAGATGATATTAGAATGTGGATTAGAGTAACTAAAACAATTAATTTATAAAAAAAGATTTTTTTTTAATATTTAATTTAATATATATGTTAATTTACCTAGATATTGTAATTTGATTGCATTTTTAATAAATTTCATTATAAAATGTAAAATATTTCAAAAACTTTTATATTTTAAATTTGTTAAAGTAGTTTTTACTTGTAGATACATATATGTGTGGTTTACCTGACGAATTGGAAGGTGGTACAGAATGCAGAGGTCAGGTGAGTGGGTGATAAGTGAACGTTAGTATGGGTGTAATCCATGATTCTCTTGAAGGTTCTCAGTCGTCTATCTTCGCAATCACCCTCGTGTTTCTTAACAACAGAGTTATGTAATTTCAGTTAATGCAAACAACACAATATATATTATAGTATCACAAATTGTATTATATTTATAAATATATATATATATTATAAATTTAAACATCAGTCAAACATAAAAATTTAAAATTTGAACTAGGGATTTACAATATTTTTAAAGACTTGATTTTTATTCAAAGTCTGAAACTGAAAATTTATGATTTAAGGCTATGATTTCTAAGAATTGATTGGATCGAAGCCATGCAATATTTAAAATGTTAAAATCCTACAAACTATTATTTAAATAAAATTTATATATATATATATTATTATTCTACAGATATACATACATAAGCCACACTCGCAACACTAACCAGAGAGAAAAGTCTCAGGTAGTTGAACAGGTTAGCCTCGACCTTGTCTCTAGTGCACACGAGCAGCAAGGTCACCAGACTCAGGTACAGGCGCTCCTCTTGTATAGTCTACATAGTGTACATAGGGTACATAGTGTACATAGTAAGGTGTAGTGTACATAGGATACATAGTGTACATAGGGTACATAGTAAGGTGTAGTGTACATAGGATACATAGTGTACATAGGGTACATAGTGTACATTAAGGGTGGTCTATCTCTTAAAATGGAAATAAAAATCATTGCATTAGATAACATATGGTAATACAAGAAAACGGGTATTTTTTTTTTTTTTAAATAAAATTTAGAGGGGCCGACGACGTTTTTAAGGATTTTGCAGCTTTTTATGCAATGTATTAAGATAGGAGATATTTTTTTTATGTATTTTAAAAATGTTTCAGCACCTAGGGTTTTGATTCGATTTACATTCTGTAACTTTTATATTGTTAACCAATATAATGTCAATATAAGTTACTTAATGTAAAAAAAATGGTTCACTGAAAACCCGAAATATTTTGAGACAAAATATTATGCTAAATTAAATTATTTGTTATGTAATTGTTTTAATTTACATATGTTATACTATTTCGAATAAATATATTTTAAGTAAACATTATTATAAATATCATAATAAAGATATTGTGAAAATTTAGTCAAGTTTGAATAATTATTGAGAGGGCTGAAACATTTCTAAGATTCAAAATAAATTAAAATCAATATTCTGAGTAAATCGAGTATAAAGTTTGACTACATTTATTTTTAATTTTATGGTAATATATGTGTATTAGTTGTATATTTGACTACATTTCTAGCATTAAATTATAATATAATACCACACTAATATATCTATAACATTATTCTTATAAATTATTTATTATAAATTAACAATAATTATACATAATAAGCTATATTTATGACAGTTTTTAAAAAGAAATATTTTTTTTACCTCAATCAAAGGTCGATATTCTAGTGAAACTACTAGCAAAATTATTCGGTTAGATTACTTATTTAATCGTTGACACGTTACAGTGTTAATTAATATAACCCTTATGGAACGAAAATTATTACAGCATTTTGTATCTAAGTCCTATTTTATTTTGTAATGTATACTCTATAATATTTATAGTTGTTATAATATATAACGAATATATTTTAATAAATATTCATATTAGTAATTACATTTATGTATTATAATAGTAAATATATTGATAATTGATAATCTTCAAATTAAATGAAGTTAATTAATCATATAAATCTGGTAATTTTTACGATTAGCATGTTTAGATCAAATTTAAATATATATTAAATATATATGTAGGAATTTACCTATATATAAATTAATGTATATATATATTATATATAATATATATATATATATATATATATATATATATATTATGTTTATAGTATTAATGATTTATAATATACTATTAAAGTGTTTATATGTTATACATTTTAAAAAAGTCATATACAAATTTTGAATTTTTTTTTAAAATATTAATATAATGATATTCGGCAATATTAAAAGTTGTCCAAAATATTACGTTTTTTTTCATAAATATGTATTAAATATTAAGTACAGACTATTTTTTATAATTTTATTGCAATAATATATTTATTTATATATAAGTCACTTAAATACAAATATATTTTTTTTAAATATATTTGTGAAATAAAAAAAAATGAAATTTTGCAAAATATTTTTTTTTTAATATTTTTGACAAAAAAGATATGAAAAAAACAGCAATAAATATTTTACTAGTTTTATTGTGTTAATCCTTTAGTATATTTTATATGTTCAAAATTTCATAATACAATCTTGAATATATCTATATAAAAACTATATTTCCAAAAGTTTATTTTTTATAATGTAAAAATTCCTATTCATCGTATGTTAATTTTTAAAGGGACATCGTCCCCCCTAAAAATTGTCCAAATATTCTGAAATTTTTTTTGGTTCGATATATTATAACAATAATAATAGCCTAAAATTTTCTTAAAAATCCATTAAAAATGTATCAATGTAACCACTCTTAGTGTACATAGTGTACACAGGGTACATAGTAAGGTGTAGTGTACATAGGGTACATAGTGTACATAGGGTACATAGTATATATAGTAAGGTGTAGGGTACATAGGGTACATAGTAAGGTGTAGTGTACATAGGATACATAGTGTACATAGTGTACATAGTATATATAGTAAGGTGTAGGGTACATAGGGTACATAGTGTACATAGTATACATAGTAAGGTGTAGGGTACATAGGGTACATAGTAAGGTGTAGTGTACATAGGGTACATTTTGTACATAGGGTACATAGTATACATAGTAAGGTGTAGGGTACATAGGGTACATAGTAAGGTGTAGTGTACATAGGATACATAGTGTACATAGGGTACATAGTATACATAGTAAGGTGTAGGGTACATAGTGTACATAGTAAGGTGTAGGGTACATTTTGTACATAGGGTACATAGTATACATAGTAAGGTGTAGGGTACATAGTGTACATAGTAAGGTGTAGTGTACATAGGATACATAGTGTACATAATGTACATAGGGTATATAGTGTACATAGTATACATACAGTGTACATAGTTAGGTGTAGGTGCTAATATTGATGATGTGAGAAGGGCTATAGCTCGCCACGTTAATATGAACACTTTATATTTATTTACATAACACGCGTTATTGTATTTAATAACGTTATAAGTATACATAACATTATCAATCCAATAAGGGACTTATGGTATACTTTATTAATGTATGTCATACGAGATACGAGGTATTATTATGAGATAGAGGCTTTACACCCGGGGGGTTGTTGTAATTAATCTAAAGCCTGACGACACAATTACCTTTAATTTTAAGCGAGTCGAATTAACTATATAAATAAAATACTATAGCTACATTATTTATGACTTTATGGGCACGGGCAAGCGTATGTGTATGCATATGTGTGTGTATTTATGTATGTGCATATGTGTATGTATTTATGTGTATGTATTTATGTGTATGTATTTATGTATGTGTATGTATTTATAGGCTCGCGTGTGTATGTGTGTGCTAACGCATATCTTGGAAGAGGTATTCGGGATCAGTCTAAGAATGACATGACAGGAACCGAATAATATTGATCTATATTCGTCGGTCATTGTGTACTCTTTCTCAAGGTCAATCAGATAGACTAGACAATACTCCAGGTAATCCAGACATTTCTATTGTGGGGGGGGGTCGTAATTAGATTTGTCAACATTGAATATAGGCGAGGTAAGGATACAGGAATATGTACAGGAGTGAACAGATGATTATATATATATAATATATATTTATATGAGTCTATTCGTAGCATATATATTTTGTATAAATAAAATATATTGAAAATTTAAATTAATAATAATTTGTGATCGTAATAATCGTGGAATTATCAAGACTGTGAGAGCGTAAACTAAAATATGCCTAAAATCTGTGTACTATTGAAGCGAGTAAGATGTAAGACCTGAATGACTAGTTTCTTGATGAGATTGTAGAGTATCTTAAGCAGATTGAGAAGGTTCTTATCGGAAGAGGCGGCTTCAAGGAACACCATCACCGACTCCCAGCCATTGACTAGTTGTGCCTTGGTGCGGAACTCTTCAAAGCGTATGACGTACGGGTGTAGGATACGTAGAGCCATCGACTTCGCGTTCTCACTTCTGTCAGCAAGCACGTATTCCTGCAGGAGGGTGTGTGAGGGTAATAGTGATGATAGAATAGGTGTTCATCATGGATATTGTTGGCACACCGTAAGCGGGTACCTATGGGTATGTATATCATAATACTTTTTATTTTTTTTAATTTGTATGGTTAAATAAAAATCGGAACGCGGTCAAAAACTAGCATGTGAAAAGATAGGGAAATTAGCATTAAATTACATAAATGTGTATTTTCCATAGAAATAATAAAGATGCAGGTGTAATATTTTGAGGATGTATGTAATATATGTAGTTTATACAAAATATATGATTAGATTATTATTTTTTTTCATTTGTGAAATTTTCAAAAAAAAATATAAAGGTACCTTAATTTTTTTTTTCAATAATATTTGTTTCTAATAAATTATAACTCTAGATTTTTATACTTTTTATACGTTTTTTAAAATAGGTAGCGATTTTGTAATTTTGCACAAAAACAAAAAAACTAAATTAGATACTTAATATAATCACCATATCTATTAAATACACTATGTGCCAACTGAATAATAAAAGTATCATTACCCCTAGTGTGTGGGGGGTGTATGTGGGTTAAGAGTGACAGCTGAACATTGGTCCTCAAATGTTGACGAATTCAGAATGCCTAATATAAAGTATAATAATAAGTTACTTATTATAAGTATAATAATAAGTCAATATATTTTTATTCATTTTGACCATACGGTACGATAATTCTTTGACATGGAGAGAATACGAAATTTCAAAAATGACTAAAAAGTGACTTTAACTTTACTTATAATTTTTTTTGTAAGATAACATTTTAATAACATTTAATAAGTATGATAATTATGGAAAATAACAAAAATTAAATTGTTTAATTTGTTTCCTATATATATTTACTTATAATATATAATATATTCAGATATTATTTCGATATTGTAGTATTATTGTATCCGCCTAATATAATCATATAGCGTGACTAATCCACGCCCACTAATATCTGATAAAGATACATATATATCACTTACTAAATAATGCACCTATAAAAAGCACCTTACATATATATATATATATATATACCGTTATACTTAATACTTCAGAAGAGGAACCTCCGGACTAGGTTAGTCACGTGTATATATATAATAGGCAATATTAACTTATATATGAATCTCAATAATACTACATGGTGACAGCGCGTTCTATACATATTATTGTAGTAAATAATATATATTATTGTTATACAATACGTTATTTCAATGTCTACATGATTAATAATATTAACAATATATATATATATATATTGAATGTATTTATTATTACATATTGTGTACATATTATTATTGTATGTGAACTTACCAAATTATAAAAATTGATTATATCTTTTTTATTATGAATTCTATTTTAATTATTTATTTAAAAAAAAAATATATATAAATTGGTAATTTTAGAATAAAAGAATTGAAAATTCTATTGAATACAAATCATGCTTATGAATAGCGAAATTAAAAAAAAATTAAATGAATTCGTGAATCACATTATTTTATTGAAATCAACAAGAAATATTGTAATTAATCAAATAGATAAAATAAGATAGATTTATAAAAATATATATATTTTAATTGCATTGAATTTTCATTACATTAATTTAATTTTTTTAATAATAAAATACATTAATGATTTATTAGTGATTTAAATTCAATAAAATGTTAGATAGAATACCCAATGCTTTAGCTATAAGCAAGGGACCCACATGGTGGAAAAGGTTGAAACAAAATTATGAGATTTATACCTGTGCTAATGAACTAGAGTCCAAAAAAAATCAAGTAAAGTCCAAATAGATAATTTCCTATACGTAATAGGAGAAGATGCAGTAGACATCTATAATTCATTTGATATTGAGAATACAAAAGATGAAAACAATAAAGATAAAGAAATTATAATAAAAAGATTTGATAGCCATACCTAAAGAGAATACAACGTATGATAGGTATTGTTTCTTTAAAAGACAACAACTAATAGATGAAAGTATTGAAAGATACTACAGCTGTTTAAAAATTCTTGCTAAATAATGTTCTTTCAAAGAAATGAAGGAGTCCCTTTTTAAGGATAAAATAATAATCGGATTGGACAATAAACACTAAACAGGTTTTTACAAGAATATTGCAATAAAGAAATAACGGCAGAACATATTGTCGAATCATGTAAGATGAAACAGATATCACGAGAACAGAATGAAGAAATTATTAGAAAACTGAATATATAACTGAAAAAGATTACGTATATAAAAAACCAGCCGAAAGAAAGACTTGTGGTAAATGTGGAAAGACACATGAATTTAGAAACTGTCCAGCTTATAAGTCTGAATGCCATAAAAGCAACAAAGAGGGATATTGGGCAAAGTTATGTAGAAAACCAAGTGAATGAGAACAACAAACACTTATGAGAATTACGAAGTTAATAGTCTAGATATAAAGAGGTTAACAGGGAATTATAAGTTCCTCAGAGAAATAAATGTACCTGAGAATAAATCGTGGACGAAATTGATAAAAATCAAAGCACCAGGATTTAACCAAACATGTGAATTAAAATTGATACGGGAGCAAGTGCAACTATTCTCCCTTATAAAAAAAAGTTACCTCAACTTATACAAAGTAATATAGAATTTAGAGGACCAGACATGGTAACCTTGGAAACAGTTGGAATGTTTACGGCCGAAATGACATATAACGGAAGTACAATAAGAGAAAATATATTCGTATTAAAGAACCAACACATTGGTCTATTATCGAGAAATATGTCTATTAAATTAGGACTGGTAAAACGAATAGGAGAAATTCACCCACATAAAGAATTATGTTAAGGACTTGTCAAATTGAAAAGAAATATAAAATCTAAATCAATAGGAATGTGAATCCATATTCTATCTATGTACCAAGACCTGTACCAATACATTTACAAGTGCGAGTTAAGGAAGAACTTGATAAGATCATAAACTTAGGGGTAATAGAAGAAGCTATTTACCAAACAGAATGGTGTTGTCCTATGGTAGTGGCTATGAAGTTCCAGGGAATGATTAGAATATGCAGTGATATGACGAAATTAAATGAAGCTGTAAAGCGTGAGCTGTAACCTATGTCCACTGTAGAAGTAAGCCTGGCTAAGATACATGAAAAAATTGTCAGTGAACTCGATCCAAACTGAGGATTTTGGTAGATCCACTGGAAGAGGAATCACAACAATTAACTGCTTTCCTAACACCAAGGGGAAGATATATATACACGAAATTACCATTCGGATTAACATCTGCTCCAGAAATATTCTGCATAGAAGTGGATAAAATACTGCATAATTGTAGAGGTGTCGTTATACACACGGACGATGTATTAATAATGGGTAATGACCTAGAAGAACATGACAATAATTTAAACGAAGTACTCAACCGCATAGAAGAAGCTGGAATGACACTAAATAAAGATAAATGTAAATTTAGAAAAGAAGAAGTAGAATTCTTAGGCTATAAGATAGGAAAGAATGGCATTAAAGCGAGAGAGAAGATACAAGGTTTCAGAGATTTTACGAGACCAACTAACGTCAAAGGCGTATGAAGCTTTCTTGGCTTGATAAATCAATACGCTAGATTCAGTTCTGAAATAGCACATTAAATCAGAATCATATACTAGAGGTTATGAAGGAGATTCACAGAGGACATCAAGGTATTAACAAATGCCAAGCAAGAACTAGAAACAGCGTATGGTGGATAGACATTAACAAAGACATAGAAAATATTGTCAGAAATTGCTCGACTTGTCAAATATAAGGGCCAAAGATCCGAGAACCTTTAGAGATCGTGCTTGGGAAATAGTTGGAACAGACTTGTATACTCGTGAACGAAGAAAGTACATAATCGTAGTTGATTATTATTTAAGATATTTTGAGATGATACTTCTAAGAAGCGAAAAATCAATAGACACAATAAATACTCTAAAATCTATTTTCACTAGACATGGTACTCCAGAGACCGTAGTATCAGATAATGGTAGTCAATATATTAGTCAAGAATTTAAAGAATTCCAAGAGAAATATAGATTACAAGCGATTAAATCATCTCCTAAACATCCACAAGGTAATTCATTTGCAGAAAGAGCTATAAAAACGATAAAAGATATTCTAGAAAAAGAAGAAGATCCCTACCTAGGACTACTCTCATACAGAAGTACACCACTCAGCTTTGGAAGATCACCAGCAGAACTTCTGATGAACAGAAAACTGAGAATAACAGTACTTGATCTTAAATTAGATAATTATATGAAGAAAGAAGACCACTGTATATTTAGGGAGAAGAACGAAAATAAGAAAGTAGAGATTAAAAGAAACAGAGACAATATGTATTCTAAAACCTTACGAAAGATAGAAGACTGTAAAGAAGTGTATATAAGAGACCTAGATAGAATGGCAACCGTTATTAATACAACACCTGAGAGTTCAAGATCAATAATCTTGCAACGGAGAAACAGGATGTGAGAAGGAATAGATGCCAGCTCATACCCACAAATGGATCTCCATACATCACTAGATCTGGCGGGCAAGTGAAACTGCCAGATCGCCTAATCGAGGCTTAGTAAAAATTAAGTATATAAAGTGGTGGCGGAAATATTATTTTATACATAATGTTATTTTACTTTTATTATACTTATATTATATACTTAGTAGAGGGATGTAGTATTATTGTATTCGTCTACTATAATCATATAGCGTAACTAAGCCACGTCCACTAATATCTGATAAATATACATATATATCACTTACTAAATAATGCACCTATAAAAAGTACCTTACATAAATATATATATATACCGTTATACTAAATACTTCAGAAGAGGAACCTCCGGACTAGGTTAGTCACATGTATAGTAGGCAATATTAACTTATATATGAATCTAAATAATACTACAGATATCATTAGTGCATTTTATAGTTGAACTATGGAATAGTATTGTTTCACAATATGTCCTTTAGTCGAGATACAGTAGTTAATGTAGATATGTTAATATCTATATAATATAGTATATTAAATATAATATTATAAAATATATAAATAAATTTATGTTTTTAATTTTTAATTTATATACTTATATATTGAATATATATATATAATATATAATATTCATTATATTGATTTTGACATTTTTAAAATTATTTAAAAAAATTATTATTATAAAATGTAAAACCATTTATTAAACTAACTCATATCTATTTACTAAATAATAATTATTTAGTAAGTAAACTTAATATAATTATCAATTAAATTGAGTACATGGAAATGATGGTACGGACGGTAGGCAAATATTAAATAACTATAAATAGCAAAGTTCACGCGTGGCGAGCAAGGCGTACGTCACGCTCACTTCGGGATATAAATTATATATATATATATATATATATATATATATATATAATTATATATCATATAATCATTTAATGATAATAATTATAATGCAGCTAAAAAAAACAGAATAATAAAACTAAAACATAAAAATCAAACGGTTGTGGTTCATAACCGGCGCCAAAAATCTATGACTAATAGTTTATTCTCTATCGGAGTGTGCGCTTTCGGAGTTGAAACGCCATCCTCTAGATATAGATGTGTCATACTAAATATACTCTGCCTATAGATATACCAAGGACACGTATGTCCTTATATATGCTACGTGTACACGTAATATACTTATAATATATATATACACATAATATATATATATATATTATATATATATATATTTATATATATATTATATATATATATATATATGTGTGTGTGTGTGTATGTATGTGTTTGTGTGTGTATAAAGTATGTCTATATATAGAGATATATAGAGATGCATGTGTGTGTGTGTATATGTGTACATAAAGTATATCTCTTTATATATATATATATATAAGTATATTACGTGTATATGTAGTATATCCAAGGACATACGCGTCCTTGGTATATCTATAGGCAGAGTTTATCTAGTATGAAACAACTATATCTAGGGGCGGGAGTCTCAATTCTGAAAGCGCGCGCTCCGATATCGAATAATCTATTAGTCATAGATTTTTGGCGCCGGTTATGAACGTGTTCCAAAAAACAATCCAAATATATAAATCCACATATAGGATGGTACCAAAGATTTTCCAAAGGAAAGATATTGCACTTGTGTATATTTGTGTAACCTAATAATTCGATATGGCCATCTAGCGGTATTAGTATGATTATAAGAATTTTCTATATTTATTGTAATTGTAAATAATAAATTATATACAATATACATGTATATTGTATTATAATTGACTATATTATATATTGACTATATGTATTGACTATATGATTTTAAAATGATAATATAATTATATAACAATATAATACACTGATTAGTTATATTTAATATAAACAAATAAAATAAATGATAAATATATTGTTATAAATCATACTATTAAAAAAAACATGTATTGTATTGTTATGAATTTAAACGTATGTATATAATTATAAAACAAGAACTTAAACTATAAAAAAATATAATATTATATATTTATTTTTTACATTAAATTACATAATTACTAATTAGTTTAAGTTCTTGTTTTATAATTATATACATAAGTTTAAATTCATAACAATACAATACATGTTTTTTTTAATAGTATGATTTAAAATTAAATATAATTATTATAATAATATTAAATATAAATATATATTATTTATAAATTATAATATTAAAAAAAAACTACGTATTGTATTATAATTTGTATTATACACCTTGCGTGAACTTTGCTATTTATAGTTATTTAATGTTTGCCTACAAAATGTAGGCTACCGACGACGGCGTCCGTATTCCCCCATGGAAATAGTTAATTTAGAAATTTAATATGATTAGTATATATATATATATATATAATTACCCTAGCTTCAACATTAATTGTATTTAGATCCGAATTTTTAATTTTATCTAATATCTGATTCATTGTGTATATAAATTATTTCTGTAAGTATTAAAAAATGTCAACTACTATTTAAAACATTTTAATTCACTTAAAATAAAACGATTAATAATTTCAAATAAGCCAATCCAATAGCATTTAACCAATTATCCAATGAAAATTTAATATAATTCCATATTATTATTATTTCCGGTATTATATATTTAAAATATTAGTTTATAATCTTTGTACACTCAAAAATGAGTTGTAAAACTTGAATATTAATATATAAATATTTCTTAATTATAAGGTATTAGAAAATTTATTTTCGCCTTTAAAACTAATGTGTTTAATTATGTATAGTATTGTTTTACTATTATTATTATTATTATTATTTATTAATTATATAATTTAAGGATTATTTTATTATAAAGTAATATATATATTTAATAAATAATAAATAATTTATTCCAAATTGAAAAAATAATTGATTTATTAGATGTTTTTAACTATCTAACTAAAGGGTTATACAATTTTTTATTTAATAGATTGATTATAGTAAGTTATAACTTCATATTTTTTATTAAAATCATCAGACTTAATATTATACAAGGAATAGTTAATATAATCGGGGATATAATATATCATATAATTTTAAAAATATATTTAATATATTTTATAATATAATATTATTATTTCACATTCATTATTTTGTATGTAATGAATAATGTATTCTATAATATAATCATTTTAAAAATATGTATATGAATAATTCTTACATTTTTAAATGTTGATCTTTAATATATTATTAATATAATAATAATATATGCAATATAAAATGAAAGATAAATATAATTATTATTATAATTATTATAATAATTATATATTATAATAATATTGAATATTTAACAATTTTATATTATAATATTGTATTAGATTATTTAATATTTAATAAATATAATATAGAATATCATAATAATTATATATTTAATATGATTATCATAATCATTATGATAATTATATCATAATATGATATAATATAATATATCATATCATTATTATAATCATATTAAATATGTTATTTTACTTTTTTAAATATATAATTATTATGATATTCTATATTATATTTATTAAATATTAAATAATTTAATATAATATTATTAATATAATTAATATCATTATGATAATGATTATCAAAGTATGTAAATTATTACCTGGTAAATATAATCTGATTCATTAATTAAATTAGTAATTTTTAATAAACTATATAAACATGTAAAAAAACATGGTTATTATAAATATATATAATCATTAATATTAATATATTTTGAATATACAACTAGATGTGGGGATATTTTTCAAGGGGTCCAGACTTTCCTTATACATTAGGAGAACAATTACAAACGACAGAAAATTCGGTATGGGAATTGTACAAGGGAAAGAAAAAGGTTAAATTAAATCCGCTGTATGTTATACATACTTATAACTATACCTACTTAACTAATTTGTTTACTACCATGGTTGGAAAGTAACTGCAGTTCCTTTCAAACTATTATAGTCTTTATTATTATCTACATACGTATAATATAATTAACTACTAAATAACTAACTCCTCGCTACCTAATAATTATCGTTCACATACTAATTCATACCAAAGAGTATTCACTCGGTATGAAATGGCTGATCACCCAACTAGTACGCTTTAAAACCACCCACCCACCCGTCCGCTCGTAGAAAAGCGAAGAAGAAGTATCGATATTCACGTTCGACTTCAAGCAGAGCGGTTCCTCCTCGTCACTGGCGGAGTTGGCTCGGTCAGCGTTCCGTCGAGTGAAGACCATACGTCACCCGTGCGTGATACCGTTCCTAGACGGCTACGAGAGTGACGAGAGGCTGTGCATCGTCACCGAGCCGGTGGTGCCCCTCGAACAGTGGCTGCGAGAGAATCGCACGAACCGGCACGAGGCTATCTCGTGGGGCCTACATCAGATCTCGGTGAGTCACCCGTGTCACAGTCGTGTATCGTTGACCATGTAGAACTTACTAATTACATAACTATTTAAATATGTATATGTATGTATATATTGTTATTTTGGGGAAGTACTTTCCAGGATTTTGATGAAGTTTTCACTTATAACCATATGGCTCTAATGTCTCTTCGAAGCCGCTCTCGTGTTAACACATACATGGTTTTAACGAGAGCCGGTCATTTATTTATGCACAATTATATAAGATCACTTATAGATATTTTTTAAGACATAATTTATTGGTCTTGACGGGCTTAAACCCGCATCCTACCTGTGTTTATCTGACCACTTAGCCAACTGAGCCACACAGTTAATGTATATATATATGTATATAAATGTTAGCTAGACGTAACAGAGATGTAACGCCCCTCCGCAGAAAGGTCTATCATTCCTGATCAACGACGTAGCGATCGTGCACAATGGGGTGTGTATCAGCGCTGTTTACGTGGACAATGCTGGTGAGTGGAGACTGGGCGGACTCGACTACGCCTACAGCGTTAAGGATGGCGGCACCGTAAGTACGCATGCACCTTTGCCACTGCTGTTATGCGTGTATTATGTAATATCGTACAATAAAAATTATATTTAATAGATGATATCATTACACTAATCGGGATTTCAATATTTTGTAAAGAAGACCTTCATTTAAGACCTTATGCATCAAGCCTTATATCATTTTAAAGATAATATATTAATTTTACTGATTTTTATATAATATCAATTGATAATTTTAATATAATATGTATTGTATAATGGCTCAGTAATACCATTGATGATAACAACAGGAGTATATGTATATAATAAGCAATGTGTATATGTATTTTGATTACTAGAAATAATGTAAACAATCACATATCCTGACAACAAAGATATTATAAGACAATCTTTATATCTCTGACACCAGAGCTTACCTATTGTCCACTGTACCCACTACCACTACCACTCCAGCTATCATTATTACTACTACTACTAGGCGCCTGTGAAAATGCACTCTTCTCTGAAGAAATATGAACCCCCTCGAGAATGTTCTAGTCTTGTTTCTAAAAAGTTCCCTTGGTTATTATCACAGTATAGTAGTATTTATGAGATTGAATAAGAGTTAATATAGCCTACTATACATATATACGTGACTAACCTTGTCTGGAAGTTCGCCGTATCGTGTATTATGATATATTATATATATAATTATGTATAGGTGCTGATTAGTTGTGCATTAATTAGTAAGTGTCTCGTAAGTCATTTGTAATGGGCGTGGCTTAGTCAGGCTATATATGTATAGTAGGCGTATTCAATATTACTACCTCCCTCTACTAAGTATATAATATAAGCATTATAATATATAATAATAATAATAAATTGACAATATAAGTATAACAATATAATAAATAACATTACGTATAAAATAATAATTCTACCACCCATTTGTGTGCTTAGTTTTAAACTAAGCCTCTATAAGGCGATCTGGAGGTTGTACATGCCTCCCTAATCTAGTGGTGTATGTAGATCCATTCGTGGGTATGAGCTGGCATCTATTCCTTCTCACATCCTGTTTCTCCGTTCTGAGATTATAAGATCTTGTACTCTCTGGTGTTGTGTTGATAACGGTTGCCATTCTATCTAGGTCCCTAATATATACATCTTCCCCGTCTTCTATCTTTCGTAAGTTTTTAGTATACTTATTGTCTCTGTTTCTTTTGATTTTTTATTTCTTATTTTCGTTCTTGTCCCTAAATATACAGTGGTCTTCTTTCTTCATGTAATTATCTAATTTAAGATCAACTACTGTAGTTCGTAATTTTCTGTTCATCAGAAGTTCTGCTGGTGATCTTCCAAAGCTGAGTGGTGTACTTCTGTATGAGAGTAGTCCTAGGTAGGGATCTTCTTCTATTTCTAGAATACATTTTATCGTTTTTATAGCTCTTTCTGCTACTGAATTACCTTGTGGTTGTTTAGGAGATGATTTAATCGCTTGGAATCCATATTTCTCTTGGAATTCTTTAAATTCTTGACTAATATATTGACTACCATTATCTGATACTACGGTCTCAGGGATACCATGTCTAGCGAAAATAGATTTTAAAGCATTTATTGTGTCTATTGATTTTTCGCTTCTTAGAAGATTCGTTTTAAAATATCTGGAATAGTAATCAACTACGATTATATATTTTCTTCTTTCGTGAGTATATAAGTCTGTTCCAACTATTTCCCAAGCATGTTTAGGTGTATATATAATCTCTAAAGGTTCTCGGATTATTGGCCCATATATTTGACATGTCGAGCAATTTCTGACCATATTTTCGATGTCTTTATTAATTCCTATCCACCATAAGCTGTTTATAGCTCTTGCCTGGCATTTGTTAATACCTTGATGTCCTCTGTGTATCTCCTTCATAACCTCCTGTATATGATTCTTAGGTATAATAAGTCTATTTTCGTACGTTAAACATTCTTTCATTATTGATATAGTTTCTTGATGTTCATAATATTTTTTTAGTTTGTTGTCTTTAGAATCTCTCTTTTCCCATCCATCTTCTGTCTTCTTTTTTACTGTCTGTAATACTGGGTCTGCTTCTTGTAAGTTTCTCAATTCTTGTAATTTAATTAAACTCCCTGGTTTGAATGTGTTCTTTATTAATTCATTAACTTCTATTTCTAGTATATTTGAAATTTCTCGTTGTCCTGGATATCTTGAAAGTGCATCCGCTCCGATGTTTGATTTCCCTTGTATGTATTTCATGTCTATGATATATCTCATGAGTCTTAATCTATACCTCTGTATTCTTATTGGTATTTTCTCGACTTCCTTCTTTCCAAATAAAGTTATCAATGGTTTATGATCTGTTTCTATGGTTATATTTGCTCCGTTTACGTAATAGTTAAATTTTTCTAGTCCCCAAACGACTCCTAATGCTTCCTTTTCTATTACTGCATAGTTCTTCTCGGTTTCCGTAAGAGATCGGCTCGCTGCTGCTATCATTCGTCTATTTCCTTTCTCATCTATCTGTGAGAGAATAGCTCCTATACCTTGGTTTGATGCGTCCGTTGTAATTATACTCTTTTTATTTATATCAAAGAATGCTAATATCGTTGGTTTCTCAAAAAGTTCTTTCATTTTTCTAAAACTGTTTTCTTGTGCTTCTTCCCATATCCATACTATATTCTTCTTCAGTAGTTCTCTAATAGGATGGCTTGTTTCTGCTATTTCTGCGCTGAATCTAGCATATTGATTTATCAGGCCTAGAAAGCTTCGCACGACTTTTACATTAGTTGGCCTCGGAAAATCTCTTAAACCTTGTATTTTCTCTCCTGCTTTAATACCATGTTTTCCTATCTTATAGCCTAAGAATTCTACTTCATATTTTCTAAATTTACACTTATCTTTATTTAGTGTCATTCCTGCTTCTTCTATGCGGTTGAGTACTTCATTTAAGTTCTCGTCATGTTCTTCTAGGTCTTTACCCATTATTAGTACGTCATCCATATGTATCACGACTCCTTTACAATTGTTCAATATCTTGTCCATTTCTCTGCAGAATATTTCTGGTGCAGATGTTAGCCCGAATGGTAACTTATTGTATACATATCGTCCCCACGGTGTTATGAACGCAGTTAATAGTTTGGATTCTTCCTCTAGTGTAATTTGCCAAAATCCTGCATTAGCGTCGAGTTTGCTGAATATTTGTCCCTGTATCTTGGCCAGGCTTACTTCTACGGTGGCCATTGGGTACAACTCACGCTTTACTGCCTCATTTAATTTTGTCATATCACTGCATATTCTGATCTTTCCATGTGACTTCATAGCCACTACCATAGGGCAACACCATTCAGTTGGGTACATAGCTTCTTCTATCACTCCTAACTTTATCATTTTATCAAGTTCTTCTTTAACTCGCGTTTGTAAATGTATTGGTACGGGTCTTGGTACGTAAATGGAATATGGTTTCGCTTCCTTCTTGATTTGGATTTTATATTTTCTCTTTAATTCCCCTAGTCCTTCAAATAATTCTTTATGTGGGTGAATTTCTCCTATTAGTTTTACCAGTCCTAATTTAATAGACATGTTTCTCGATAATAAACCAATGTGTTTTTTAATACGTAGATATTTTCTCTTATTGTACTTTCTTTGTACGTCATTTCGGCCGTAAACATTCCAACTATCTCTAATGGCACCATTCCTGGTCCTCTCAGTTCTATGTTACTTTTTATAAGTTTGGGTAACTTTCTATTATAAGGGAGAATAGTTGCGCTTGCTCCTGTGTCTATTTTAAACTCACATGTTTGGTTAAATCCTGGCGCTTTGACTTTTATTAATTTTGTCCACGATTTAATATCTGGAACCTTTATTTCTCCTATGAACTTATAATTTCCTGTCGGCTTCTTAGTATCTATACTTGTGTTAACTTCGTAATTCTCATAAGTGTTTGTATATGCTCGTTCACTTGGTTTTCTGCATAGCTTTGCCCAATGGTCCCTCTTTGTTGCATTTATGGCATTTCGACTCATATGCTGGACAGTTTCTAAATTCATGCTTCCTTCCGCATTTACCACAAGTCTTTCGCTCTGCTTGTTTTTTTGTATTCGTAATTTTTATTCTTGAATTCTTTCTTGTATTCTTTCTTCTTGTAATCAGTCTTCACGTATTCTATAGTCGGTTTTCTAGTAATTTCTTCATTCTGTTGTCATGATATCTGTTTCATCTTGCATGATTCGACTATTTGTTCTGCCTTTAATTCTTTGCTGCAAGATTCTTGTAAAAACCTCTGTCTTAGTGTTTCGTCATTCATACCGATTATTATTTTGTCTCTAATAAGGGACTCCTTCATGTCCTTAAAGGAACATGATTTTGCTAATATCTTTATACAACTGTAATAACTTTCAATATTTTCATCTATTAGTTGTTGTCTTTTAAAAAAGCAATACCTTTCGTAAGTAGTATTCACTTTAGGTATGAAATGGTTATCGAATTTTTCCATTATAGTTTCTATTTTAGTTCACTTTCTTTATTGTCTTTGTCACATTTTTGTTCAATATCAAATGAATTATAGATGTCTACTGCATCTTCTCCTATCGCATATAGGAAGTTAGATATTTTGACTTTACTTGACTTTTTCTCTAGTTCATTTGCACAGGCATAAATCTCATAATTTTGTTTCCACCTTTTCCATTCTGTGGGTCCTTTGCTTACGTCTAAAGCATTAGGTATTCTATCTAACATTGTATTAAATGTATATAATTTTATATAATTTTATAGATTTATATAATTTTACATAATTTTATAGACTTATTTAATTTTTTATAACTTTATAGATTTATATAATTTTATATAATCTTATAGATTTATATAATTGTATATAAATAGTGATATAAATAAATCCAATATAAATCTAATATAAATTCAATGTTTCTAGAATATATATAAATCAGCAATTAAAATAAATCATTCGTTTTCTATAGAATTTAGAATTCTTTTGTTTGAAAATTACCGAATTAAATTTTATCACAATTTTTTTTTTTTTTATTGAATTTTTTTTTATTATTATTCTCTAATTTGGTAATTTTCCATATGATAATAATATGTACGCGATATATAATAAATAATATTTTTACATGCAATATATATATTTATATAACTAATATATATATTTTTAACGTGTAGACATTAAAATAACGTATCGTATACAAATAATAAATATTATATATATCAATAATATGTACTTTTTTTATTAGTATAACGATTTTAGTGTACGGTTAACTAAATAGTAAAATATTATATACAACAATAATATATTAATTAGTATAACTTGACCGCTGTCACCATGTAGTATTTATGAGATTGAATAAGAGTTAATATAGCCTACTATACATATATACGTGACTAACCTTGTCTGGAAGTTCGCCTTATCTCGTATCGTGTATTATGATATATTATATATATAATTATGTATAGGTGCTGATTAGTTGTGCATTAATTAGTAAGTGTCTCGTAAGTCATTTGTAATGGGAGTGGCTTAGTCACGCTATATATGTATAGTAGGCGTATTCAATATTACTATACACATGTATCATATGTATTATTATTATTATTATTATGCATTGATTAACGATAAATTTCATATTTCCATATAAATTAGTTTTTAAATAGTCTCCTACAATTATTTCCATAGATAAATATTGATTATTGAGTAAGTAAGTTAAGTAAGTTAAGATTGGAAACAACATTTTATGATCCATTATTGTCTAATTATTATATATAGATAAATATATTGTATTTATAAAATATCTTTAGTATATAATTAATATTCTTGAAAGTGTTATTAAATATAATCTATGGTTTTTAAATAATAATTATAATAATAATAATAGTAGTAGTGAATATAGCTTAATTCAAGTACATTCATTGTGATGATTTATATACCTATTAGAATACTCAGCCTCTAGGCAATATAATAATTATATTTATTAGAAGAATTTTCTTTATTTTCTGTTTAGTTTTCTAGTTTATAATATAAATATGCTTTTTCCCCTTAAGGGTTTCAAAATAACATAGCTGCATATCACCTACCCGTTGTTATCGCTCGTTAACACGACTACCGTACCCCCAGGTATGCTGATATGTGGGGACTAGGTTGTCTGATCTGGGAGGCATTCAACGGCCGTCTCACCGACATCACAGATCTCAAGTCTTTGTCCAGTATCCCCAAGTCCTTGGTGACCTCTTACGCCGCCATAATGGGGGCAGATCCTAAGACCCGTCCTAGCCCCAACGACTTCATCAACAATTGTAGGGAGCCCGGCAAGTTCATGTCCAATAAGTACGTGGATGCTATGCTGTTTCTCGATGAAATACAGGTATAGTATATATAGTATAATAGTATTAGTATTGTACTAATAGTATATAATAATATTTATCAAGTATTTATATATATTACTAATCGATGGATTTATACCTTACTATAGAACATATATAGTCGAATGTATAATGTATACATATTTGTTAACGATATCATTAATTAGAGGTGCAGAGTTATATAGATACATATAGTTATAGCTACAGTTATTAAAACATACTATCTATTGCTGTATAATATTGGCGACGTCACACACTATGTCCTTCACGATATCCTTTAGTTGTTCATACATGTATTCACTATATACATGTATATAATTCATAAGGTATATATATTATATATATTATATTTAATTTATATTTCATTAAAATTCATACTAATATTATTTATAATAAGTTGATATAATAAATCCTATTGTAATATTTAGGACATAATATATGCTACTATCGACGTTACATCACGATTACATGAGCCTATGTTACCTGCCCCCATACCCTCTGTAGATAAAGGAACCGGGGGAGAAGCAACAATTCTTCTCAGACCTCACCTCATCACTGGACACTTTCCCTGAACAAAGTTGTAGATTTCGTATCCTACCTAAACTTCTGGATGCCCACGAGTTTGCTAATGCCGGGGCCTTCATTCTGCCTCCATTGCTTAAGGTAGGGCTAGTGTGTGTGGGTGTGTAGGCATGAATATGGCTAAGTAAGTGTGCATAGACTGTATTGTGTCTGTAGACATATAGGCATGTGGTATGTATATAGGATAAGTTTTATTTCAGAACAACAGCGCAATAGGACAAACACAAATAGCTATTTATAGGGGTTCCGTTTCAATTCCGTTTTAAAAAACGTACGTGTAACTTCAACTTCAAATTATTCATTCACAGCAAATTTGAAGTAACAGATTTTTAAGTGTTCACATCAATTCCGTGTTTTTTAGTCTGTCGTAAGGGTAGACATATATCGCCACCTATATTTAAATTCCGTACTTTTTAGTTTGTCATAATGGTAAACATATATCGCCACCTATATTTAATTTTGAACTGTCAATAATATTGAAACTAAATTTCAAAATATAAATACTTTTTAATAATGGACAATCAGCTATTATTAAATATATCAATTTTAATATAATAATTAAGTCATTAAATGTACCATTATATTAATATAATTAGGTCGTTTAACACACTACTATATCAATATACATATTTCGTTCAACTAATTAGTATGATTAAGTCATTAAATGTACTACTATATTAATATAATTATTTCATACAACTTATTCCGTTGTGATAGGACACTTAATATAATAATTATAAAATGTGTATATAAAGTTTATTAAGAATTTATTTATATAAAATATCTTTACATAAAGTAATGGTTAATGTAGAGTAAACAATCATAATATTTAAGTCATTAATATTTATTATATCATAATATTGAATTAGATATGTACATGTACATTAAACTTTATTAATATTTTTATATAAATATTTTTAAATAACTAATTTTATAATAATATATAATAAAGTAATATATATTTAAATTAATTTATTTATATTCTATATATATATATATATATATATATATATATATATATTTATTTATATATGATATCATATAACGCCACCTATTATAAAGAAAATGGTTCATTCTGCTTATTAATTTATTCATTCTAGCTGTTCTCTCTAATTCTGTGTGTTATTGTTATTGTTATTGTTATTTTTATTTGGTGGAGTCCTTTCATCCCATCCAGGAACTTAGATGAAGTTTTCACTTATAACCATATATGGCTCTAATGTCCCTTCGAAGCTTCATTCTAGCTGTTCTCTCTAATTCTGTGTGTTGTTACGTACAGAAAAATAGGATTAATCCTATTTCAGAAAACGTTCAGAAATCCTAACTTCAAAATAGGAATGTGACTTATAACTTCAAATTTGCTGTGAATGAATCATTTGAAGTTGAAGTTACATGTACGTTTTTAAAAACGGAATTGATGTGAGACTTGCAAGGTGTTTCACCATTACAATGCTGACATATGTATCAGTTATAAGAAATAGCTTGTATATGATAGTAAACTTGCATACAATATTGTACATTAGCTTATAGGTGTGTTAGACTTAGATGGTAGAGTGTGTGTAAAGTGTGTATATGTATATGGGTTCATAATTCACATGTGTACACATGTATGAGACTATCATGAGAATATAGCTCATGCTAAATGTTAATTGATAACAACTCTTACAATATATTTTTAATAAATAACATTCAATGCAACTAATAACATTATATTAATACAAGTACATAATGTACTAGACATAGAATGTGTTGTAATACCTATTGTGTGATTTTCTTGATTGTTATGTTCTAGATTACTATCTATGTTGTCATACAGAATTACTAAATGTGGTCAAATTAGTATAATATACTTATACATTAGGATCATTTAATTAAATATATATTATGAAATAGAAATATATATATTTATATCATTTAAATTATCTAGTAGTATATAATATTTATGATAAACAAATAACAATAAACAACTCTATCTATAACAATAACATGTGACACATAACAAACTCACACATTCCCTATTACAGCTTGCCCATCGAGCATGTGTTTGTAAAAGTTTGTTCTTAAGTTCAGAGTTATGCCATGTTTTAAATCGTTGTTTACTAAAGCAGCATTCACACCAATCAGCATATCTCAATATCGGCCATGATATTAAGATAGCAGCGGTATAAATATTAAAAATAATTTATTTAAAAACATTTAAAGCAATATTATAAAGATCTCAGATTTTATTCATGTGATTTAAACCTTATAAATATTTAAATTTTGAAACAAATTATAATATTAATCCTATTCGATGAAGCTTTTATACCTTCATATGTATGTGTTAATGGGTTCATGATGAATAATATTGACTCAATAGTATACTGCAGTATACTATATTTATCTGTATATTTTACATTTTCAAATAAATAAAAATCAATAATATATAATATTCGAATAAAGGTAAAAATTGGAGAATATCAGGATATATTGGTCAATATTTTAGAACCTGTTTGAAAATATCAGCCTATATTTCCTTAGCCGATATAGGGTTCTATGTTAACCATTCACACTGAAACTGTTGATATTGATGTTCACAGATATCGGGGGCTGTGTATTAGTGTGAATACTGCCTTAGCCGCGCCCCCACCCCCCCACTATAGTCACCCTAACACACCCTCCGGTGTTAACAGTTGGGTAAACTACTAGACACAGATGAATACCAGAAGAAGATCATCCCGTGCATAGTGAAGCTCTTCCAGTCTCCCGATAGGAATACTAGAGTGAAACTATTACAACAGGTAGGCACCGCCCCTTATCTACTACAATAGGTAGGCCACACCCCTTGCCCCACCCCCTTATCTACTACAACAGGTAGGCCGCCCCCTTAATATCCTATATGGGATCCCGCACATTTAAAGTGATGATAATTTATTTTTTTTATATTTTTTATATTGTAGTATTTTTTAGTATCTGTAAAAAAATTAGACATGAATTCAGTCTAGAAATTGCATAAAAATGTGTTTTTTAACAATAAGATAATGCTATTATATGCTATTCAATATTACATTGTTATACTGTCAAACTTCAAACGCTGTTTTCTCAGAATAATTATTTCGCGCTAGGTATGTGCATTCAAAAATATAGAACATAAAAACTATTATAATTATAATATTAATTTTTTTTGCTTTATATAGAATTTAATTATGTGAATAAAAAAATAGAGAGATAATTCATAATATGTATATTATATATATATTCATCGTATAAAATGATAATTTCTATAGAAATACCATCATTTTAGTATTGCTAATTTTTAATTTAGATATATATAATATAATAAATAATAATATTAAAAATAACTTTCTATTTTCCTATGCATGTATATGTTAAGAATACATTACAAAAAAAATTAGGTCAATTTAATGAATAGAATTTCAGTTCTATTTTTTTTAGTGGACCTATGTTTTTCCTATCTATTTATACACTAGATTGACAAATTGCGTGTTATGTGCGGGATCCCCTTAAGCTACCTCCTCTATTACACCCCTATTCCATACTCATCCCATTTACTACAATAATAGGTATGTACAGTGATATAACCACTCACCCTGTTCCACCCCCTATTCTATACACCCCCACCTCCCTCAGATTGACATATTTGTGGAATATCTTACTCCTAATGTCGTCAATGAACAAATATTCCCACATCTGGTCAAGGGTTTTGTGGACACTAACCCAGTGGTCAGAGAATATACCATTAAGGTCAGTAACAGAGGGCAGGGTATACACCATCAAAGTCAGTAACAGAGGTCAGGGTATACACCATCAAGGTCAGTAACAGAGGGCAGAGTATATACCATCAAGGTCAGTAACAGAGGACAGGGTATATACCATCAAGGTCAGTAACAGAGGGAAGGGTATATACCATCAAGGTCAGTAACAGAGGGAAGGGTATATACCATAAAGTTCAGTAATAGAGGTAAGGGTATATACCATCAAGGTCAGTGACAGAGGGCAGGGTATACACCATCAAGGTTAGTAGAAGTTTAAGGGGATCCCGCACATTTAAAGTGATGTTAATTTATTTTTTTTATATTTTTTTTATTACATAATAATACTGATTCTAGTGATTTTTAGTATCTGTAAAAAAAATAGACATGAATTCAGTCTAGAAATAGCATAAAAATGTGTTTTATGACGATAAGATAATGCTATATTATATACTATTCAATATTACATTTTTATGCTGTAAAACTTCAAACGCTGTTTTCTCAGAATAATTATTTCGTGCTAGGTATGTGCATTCAAAAATATAGAAAATAAAAACTATTATAATCATAATATTAATTGTTTTTATTTTATATAGAATTTAATTATGTGAATAGTAAAATAGAGAGATAATTAATAAAATGTATAGAATTCATTGTATAAAATGATAATTTCTATAGAAATACCATCATTTTAGTTTCACTAATTTTTAATTTAGATATATATAATATAATAAATAATAATATTAAAAATAACTTTCTATTTTCCTATGCATGTATATGTTATGAATACATTACAAAAAAAATTAGGTCAATTGAATGAATATAATATCAGTTCTATTTTTTTTAGTGGATCTATTTATACACGAAATTGGCAAATTGTGTGTTATGTGCGGTATCCCCTTAAAGGGTCATGATATGTACACAAATTAGTAAATTTAACAAGTAAATTGTTTATTCGATTCAATAAATATACTTATATAATCTGTATTATTAAATCAGTTATGCACTATTTAAAGTTCAAATCATGTTTAAAAGCATCATTTGTTAATTTATAAAATAATATAAATATATCACATATAGAACATAGAAATGAAATATAGTCAATGGTATATAAATTATGTTATTTCTATACATCCATGTTGATCTGACATTTTATTTAAGTATCACATAGGATGATATGCAAGGATGATATGCAAGGGACCAAGAGAAGTTGTTTGATTATTAATAAAGTGTAACTATTAGTTATTCACAAGGTCAAATAATGGCATTAATTTCAGTAATGGCAAATGATTATATTCATAATCAATAATTTGTGCATTTCTATTATGAATTATGAATCATAATTTATGATACTAATTAACTTTATTGTTCCCTAAATGATATTGAGATTAAAGCTATTTATAGAATTAGATTACATATATTGTAAAAAATTGTTGTGAAAGCTTATCATTTCTATTGTTTTTGATAACATTATTTATTTAAAAATATTTTCATAAAAAAAACTGATTGTTATAAATATAATATATATTGCTGATATATATATATTTTTGTAATTCAACTTTATAATATATATATATTTATAATACTAATTATCTTAATAAAAAAGTTAAATAAATAATATTAACGTATACATATTTATGTATTTTAAATCATAATAAATACAATATATACAGAGCATGTTAAATTTAGCCCCGAAATTGAACTACAAGAATTTAAATGAAGATTTATTAAGGCAGTTTGCAAGATTACAACAGAAAGATGAACAGGTAGATGAAGTGTTTGTGTGAGTGTATTCTTTATTTAAATAATGTGAATTTAGGTAATATTGTGTGATGCCTGACACTCATGCAATGACTTGTCTTATTTGAAGTATTAATACACCATTTCAAACATTAGACAAATAACAGTAATTTAATCATTTGAACACTTGTAATATAAACTAATAATAATGTACAGCAATACTAAATCGCAACCTAATTTATATATTATAAATATTATTATAATTCACTTATATTTATTTGTTCATCATATAATATACATTACTAAATAGTAAATATAGATACTTGTATACACTTTGATATTGAAATATTGATACATGGCTCCATTATCACCCTAGATTATCACAATACATTACCACCATACATTATCACCCTACATTATCACCATACATTATCACCCTACATTATCACCATACATTATCACCATACATTACCATAGGGAGGTATAAGGACTAACACAACGATATGCCTGGGTAAGATAGCCTGCTACTTACACCCACCGGTTCGTACTACTGACCTCTAACCCACACGACCGCCTCACTCCTATGTAGACCCGTTCCCTGATACCCCTCCCCCCCTATGTAGAGCCGTCAGAAGGTGCTGATATCAGCGATGCAGCGCGCCCTTAAAGACCCATTCCCTGATGCCCGACAAGCTGCAGCCCTAGCTCTAGCTGCAACCAATCATCTATTTACCTGTCAGGAGAGTGCCACGAGGGTACTGCCCATGTTGTGTGCTACCACTGTGGACCCCAATAAAGCTGTCAGAGATCAGGTACGTGTGCACCTAATCAGCGTTTATGTAGGCTACAGTACACATTATAGATATGGATATTAGTTTATTGATTAGAGTAAATTGATGTGTAATAATAAATAATAATGACATACACATATAAAGAATAAAAATAAGTATATATATAAGTTGTGATTTACACACACCACAGAAATAATGTACTTTGTGCACGCTCACGACCGAAAGATGATGCAATAATATAATATATATATATATATAACAATAACATTATATATCGACCTTAGGAAACTTCATCTAAACCCGTCACTTATATTGATGATTGTTCTATGATATATTGCCACTAATTGTAAGTGTACGGCAATATTGCCACTAAGGTGACCAGCTAAACTAATAATTGTGTGTATTTGCACCACAGAGATAGTGATTGAGATGTTTGCAGTAAATTATACGCTCTTAATGATCAAGCTAACTTTGTGTATGCCACATGGGGAGGCAATGTAATATCTCTAGTCAGAGGTATTGTCACATGTCAATCACTACCATCGTGTATACACATGTATAACGTACCTAGATAATGTACCTAGTTACTTAACTTGACTGAACCTAATACTACAAGTGTATTTCTACGGCTCTATAAGTTCCTATTGTTTAGATGTCCTTAGGAAGTCAGTTAATACTTGTAGAAATATAGTCACATGTTTACATTAGAGGTCACAATGTCTGCATACATATACACGTACACTAAGCGTAGTCATACTGAGGGTAAATATACCGATTTTGGTAAAACTCCGTTTTTAAGGAGAGTATACTCTCTTTATAGTATACTATATCTTTATTGTATGAAAAAAATATTTAGGTCATTTGAATGACATTTAGTATGTGTGAAGACCACCTGAAATTTAACATGTAGAAGATAGGAAATTCACCATAGAAAAATTTAAAAATTAAAGATTCAACATTTAAACCACTTATATTTATTATAATGTATTAATACTTAAAACATAGTATCATCATATATTACTTATTAATATTGATTACCAAATTTTATAAAAAAAAATAAAAATCCTAGAATTTTACTATATAATATTATTTCTATAATTTATATTTTGTGTGCAAAATATAGTATTATTATATATATAGCTTATTAAATTAATTAATTACAAGATATAATTAAAAATTATCAATAAATTTTGACAACATTTCATCGAAACATCAGAATGTAATATTTTTTTTTTTTTTTTTTATTTGTTAACAAAATATCTTATTAAATATTAAAATTGGATTCAGAAATGTTTTTCTTTTAAATTGGAATTTAAACGAAATATTTAGTAAAAAAAAAATTTCAAATTTCAAATTTATATAGAATTTCGGATACTTATTATATTTTTTATTATAGTTGTATTATTTACTATATTATTTATTTATTATATTTACTATATATTTATTATAAGTATTTTGTTATATAATTATCAATAAAATAAAAAATATCAGTTTATATTAACAAAGATGTTGTTTTTATTTATACAATAATATTATAATATAAAATTTTTAAAATAATAAATATATACAATTATACAAAATAAAAAAAATCGCTTTTGTAGAAAGCTTAGGAAATATTTTCATATGCATTAGTGTAACATTAGTATAAGTTGACCTTGGTTCGTATATTGGCAGGATTAAAAGTCCATATTGATACACGATACCAAATATCACGAATGCGTTCTACAGATTCAAATACTGAACTTGCGATTTTTTGGATTTTATGGAAGTAAAATGCACATAGACATCAATATATGTTGGCAACCTTTTTTATGAAATAGATACAGGTTTAAAATAATCATTAAATTTAGATCTTGATTTTAAATCCATTTTAATAATGTTTTAGAAATAAATAAAATATTTAAAATCGTTTTGTTTACACCTGTTGTTTAAATTATCACGTGATAGGAGAAATTAGTAAATATTTTTATAAAAAAATACATTTTTGTCTTTCCCACTATCTAATTGACCTAATTAAATTCTAAAAAAAAATATGTGATATAGTATACCCATGTATGTGTCTATCCCAGTTGTTTTATTGGTGTTCATGAAAAGTGAATACCCTTAACGTACACACGAACACATGTACACTGACAGGCGTTCAATGCTATGAAATGTTACATCGACAAACTATCGCGAGTGTCCGACGACCCCTCAACACTGGAGGACATCGAGAAGGACGTGCTCTCTGGAGCAGGTCAAGGTCATACCGGTACTGCGGAGATGTTGACCGGTGGTTGGGCTGGCTGGGCAGTCAGCGGGGTCTCCAATATCACCTCTAAACTCTACAAGAACAGCAAAGGTCACAGTAGGGCGTGTAGTATATGTATACACGCTCGCTATATCACAATGCAGCTATAGTTAATTGAATGTTTTTATTAGAGTTTTTAAATTATCATAGTTTTCATATCTTTTATTTACATTTTATCATAATATTAATTATTAGCGTACCGCAAACAGCTTCAAATTAAGATAGTCACACGTCTTTTCCTCATTATCGCCCATATACATACATATATATATATATATTATAAACGTACATTGGTATATAAGTATTAATTATCATGCGAAACACCTCTAGCATATCACTTTTACTGCGATACACAGTATTAGTATTATAGTGTTTATATCACTAATCTGTATTGTGATCATCAATAGATACAGCTAAAGACACGAGCCCTGTCAAGTCAAGCAGTTCACCCGATAGTAAAGCTTCAACCACTGACATCAGCACCTCCTCTAAACCCGCCCACATACCCGCCCCTAAACTAAGAAAAGACACGCCCTCCACTGACTACAGAACCAGTAACCATAGTGATGCGGCGACAACGCCAGACAATGAAGCATTGTCTAACTGGGATGATGATGGAGATGATGGCTGGGGAGATATAGAGGTAACACCTGCATGTATTGTGTGTGTCACTGATGGATATTAGTGTTCACGATATCTTTGCCTCCTGAGTGACAGCTACACCAAATCTCTATATCGCGTATAACCTACAGGTGTCCACGAGTAAAGATAAACACGACTGGTCAAGCACCAATACCACCAGCTCCAACACCACCAGCTCCAACACCACCACCACAGGCTACAATAAGGTATTGTGTTCTAATAAACTATTGCTCTATGATAAATACGCAAAGATAGTTTAGTGAATGTAGAGTAAACAATGTAATGTAAAGTTTAGTAAATATTAGAGCCATATATGGTTATAAGTGAAAACTTCATCTAAGTTCCTGTATGGGATGAAAGGACTCCATCAAATAAAAATAACAATTTCGTAATGTCAATTACTATTGCCAAACTTGATCAAATGTATACTTTCTGTGTTAAATAATTCATGATGTTATAAATATTTTATTTTGTATTATATAGTTTTTCATATTATATTAAATTAATATAAATTTAAATTAAATGATCAATATAATATATAATAAGTCTATATTTTAAATATTATCATTTTATATTTATATGTTTATATTTTATATTTATAACTCTTTTCTCAATATTAACTATGACAATATAACTTATAAAACCCAATTATATATATCACAAATATTGAATCAATTATAATAACCAATGATACATATGACAATTATTGAATTTATTCTAAAAATATAACATTCACATCTACATATATATTTCAGTTGACATGAGTTGATCATTTATGTAACACTATACATTACATTATCCGATGCCATTATTATTACATTACCTGTAGTTATTATTATTACATTACCTGTAGTCATTATTATTACATTACCTATAGTTATTATTATTACATTACTTCACTGTGAACTCATTATTTACATTTCAATAAGGTGTGAAGGTAACTTAGCATAACTCTCTAAATGTTGATAATCATTAATCATATCTATAAGATTTATATATATATATATATATATATATGTTTGTTATATCATTATTATTATAATAGACAAATACGAAATCACCAATGGAATATTCCAATTACAACAATGATCATTCTTTCTCTGACACTCTCAAACCACAAATTGTAAATGTTAGTTTGAATTTAAACTTTTTATAATTGTGTTAATAAAGGGACACCACTTTAAAGGTAATCGTACATATTCATCTATATTGTTTTTAGTTTAATATATAAATTTACATTTGTTGACTAAATTATAATAAATATTAAATTATGACAATTATAAATATATTAATATAATCCAATAATTATTTCTAGAAAAATAATTATGTATAAATGTTAATTGAGAGCTCAATTGTATAATAAAATATAAATTAAACGACAATATTTATATTTTAAGTTTCATTCACTCTGAATTATATAGTGAATATTTTCCTGATTTTGTAACAAAATAGTGGATGAAACGTTACCATTTGTTAAGGAAACTTTATCATAAAATTTAAAACAAATTTATTTCATAAGTTTACGACTATCAATATATATTAATATTCATAACAAATTATAATTTATATAAATTATATTAATACTTTTTTTACATAAGATGTAGATATATATTTATATATATATATATATATATATAGTTTATATAAATATATGTAGTATTTAAAAAGTATAGACAATAATATAATTACTTATGTCATATGCTAATTACTTAATGGTGATATTGAAGTTAAATGCTATTTAAAAAAAAAATACATTTGATTTTGATTAATTAATAAATTCCTTAATTTCACTAATTTATTTAGTGTTCAGATGTAGCAACATATGATATCTTACATCTTACACATTACTAAATGTTTCATGTTAACATACCTTAAGGGGATGGCACATGACGCCCGCCTCTCTATGTATAGAGATAGCAAATAATGGGTCTACACAAAACTAGGCGCGCAGAATTCTATTCATTTAAATGAGCTACTTTTTTTTATATTCTATTCAATAAATGTATACACATGATATCACAAGACGTATTTTTTATAATATATATATATATGCATATATTTTAATTTTTTAATTTACGGAATTTCTATAGAAATTGTTATTTTTTGCTATTATACACATACAAATTTAGAAAATTACTCTTGAAATAGTATTCATATATATATTATTTATATAATGCAATAAAAATTAGTAGAATATATATAATAGTTTTTGTGATACCTACATTTATATACACATACCTAGCGTGAAATAATTATTCTGAGAAAACAGCATTTGAATATATATGAAAACATTATATATAATAAATATATATAAACCACTTTTTATGTTATTTCTAGACGGTTTTCATAAATATTTTTTTTACAGATATTAAAAAACAAAACATAGAATAGTATTATGAAATAAAAAAAAAGTTAAATAAAAAAATATTTTCACCAAAACAAGTGTGTGACATCCTCTTAATAACAAATGTGAACACAATTATGAGGTTCATCAAATAATACAATTTTATTATACTTATCATCAATTTCTATTTCATAATATGTATTGTAATATATACTAAATCAACTTCAATTAACATATTAATAAATATATCATCTATTATATAAAGTAAATTTTATTTATTTATATATATATATATGTATTATTTGTATATGTCAAATTATATTCATATATGTATGTATTTATAATAAAATATAATACATATTTTGAATTTAGGTACTTATAAATACCTGTTTTAATTTAATATGTTTATTCTAGATGGGTAAAATATTTCCTGTTATTGATTTGTGTATGTGAATAATTATATATATATATATGTGTGTGTGTGTGTGGGTGTTTGGCATTTCTCTTTTATTTATTTTGTATATGATTTTATTTATGATTATATTTAAAAGTCTATCAATGGGCAACGGTAGGCCCCTTTAGTTTAATATATAAACTATATATTAATTAAAGCAAAAAATGGTATATAAATATATACATGTATTTAAAATATTAATATTTGTTGTTAAAATATAATCGATATTATAACTTATATAAAATTTATTTTTAATATAATATATGTCATTTTAATCGCAGAAAACTGACAACGCATCTAAAACTGGCTCAAATGATTGGTCGTCTATAGATAATGATGATTGGTCCAATTCGTGGGGAGAAGGTTTATGCAATATTAATAATGATATTATTATATTATATATAATAATATATTTTCATACAAATAAATTACTTACATATAATATCATATGTAAATTTAGAATTCAAATTAATAATATATATTAAAATAAATATATTTAAGTTTAATATTATGTTAAATTTACTAATGTACTAAATGGTATATATTAAATAATATTGTTAATACCCTTAATTAAACTAATTTGTATAGTATTATTATTGAATAATTTAATGTATATGTATAAATAAATGAAAACAAGCTCATTTTAATACATATATTGCTGTTATTGCTAATTTATGATTATTATACATTGTATTACAATTTATATGTAAATTACAATAAAATATCTAGTTTATATATATATTATATCATTATTTTCATTGTGATTAAATGTACTCAGTATCTAAACCTAATATATCTAATTATTTATACCATAATAATTATAAATTATGTACAAAATTATATATATATATAGTATTATATATTAAATATATTTATTAAGTTTTCTATGATTTAGCTGTGCCAAAGAATGACTCGAAAAAAGATGCAAAGAAATTGGAACGACAACGAATAATGGAAGAAAAAAGAGCTGCAAGAAAACTTAAACAAGGCGATGGGGCTATGAAACTAGGGAGCAAAAAAAATACATTTTAATTTATATAATCTGATAATATTATAGACAATTATTAATTTCATATATTATATTATATAAAATATATTATTTATATACTGCCTGATGTAAAGTATTATTATAAGTTATATATTATTGTATCATTATATTGGTAACAACATATACATATGCCATATATTAATTATTTGTATTATATGATAATCACAATTTAGGTGTATTCAATTTATACTAATTAATTACCATGATAAGTATAATGTAGGTTCTCTTTAATTATTCTAATAAATTATCCATGAATTGATTATTAATCTATATCATATTATACTATGTTAATTATAATAGTAGTCTAGTTATAATGTTATTTAATGTGATCACTGTTTTATTGTGATGACACTTATTTCATGGATATAGGATCACCTATTTATAATAAGTGTGTTTATTATAATATTTTTAATCTGAATATTCATGATATATATATAAAATTTATATGATAGAAATATGAGAAAGTGTGCAACACAATTTTTACAGAATTAATGTATCCAATATAAATATTATTAAACTATGCCCTCTATATAAATGTTTATATGTGTTTATAAATGTTTATACTGTCTATTTTTAACTGCCTCACAGAACTTACTGACTGGTTCTCCCATAATTCCCTATCACTTAACATGACCAAAACTGACACCATAATTATCTCCAGACCTACCTACCCCCTAATCATCACCCACCCCTTTCTACTAGCCCTCCCTACATCACAATCCATAACAACTCTTGGTTTCACCATCAACTCCCACCTAGATTACTCTGACCACATATCTATAATGATTCGCAATGCCAACTATTTTCTTTACAATATTAGAAAATCACGTAATAAATTGACTTTTTCAATGACTAAAAGTCTAATACACTCGCTAGTCTTCAGTAGACTCATATACTGCTGCTCACTTCTATGCAATCTACCCCTAAAGCTTATGCTTAAACTTGAGAAGATACAACGACGTGCTATACGCACCCTATATAAACTGAAGTTCTCTTCAATAGTATCAATATCGACTCTAATGCGATCACTCGGCTGGCTTAAGTTTAGATATCTCTGCAGGTACAGACTACTATGCATCACCCATAAGGTGATACATCTTAGATCTCCCGAGTACCTAGCTGACTTGATCAGTATGCATACCCTTAGTCGAGCTAGCAGGAAATGTCACACGATGAAAATTGTGCAACGCTCGACTATCTCTGCTCACTCTGAATCTGCTTTCTCTGTGGTAGCTCCAAAATACTGGAATTCTCTACCATATGACATTAGGTGTTTGAAATCCTTGTCACTATTTAAATGTAAACTCTCCACGCACCTATTAACATTGTAACCTATCCTCCCTTTTCCTTTATTTTTATTGTACTTTATTTATTTTATTTTTGTTTCCTTCTCATGACGCCCATAACCACCACGTGATTTTGTAGTCAATAAAATATTTTAAAATAAAAAATTAAAAAATATATACACTCCTGAATTACATGTAGGAATGACACCCTACGATCACGATAATTAACTATTACAGTGGATGAAATATAATTTCTTTTCAGGTGATCAGTATTTCTAAATATCCTTCCGGTATTTAAGCTTAAACCATCAGATAACTGTTTACGTGTATTCACTTCTATTACTAACCTAAAAGAATGAGTTGAATAGTGATTTTGGTAGCCAGTATTTGTAAATATTTCGAAAATGTTTGTAATTTATTTATGAATAATTTACCAATTTTGTAAATGTCTATATTTTTTTTAAAAATAAAACAGTTTGTAAATTATTTGAAAATAATTGTTATAAGCTGGCACGTTGAATAACATGCAGAGTAGTAACGGGCTCTACACAATCACACTTTTAAGGTTAAGTTTATTTTATACTAACATTTATAAATTCGCATTAGTTATATATATATCTGGCTATTGTTGGGTTTATAATTGAGTGATAGGGAATTAATAGACGAGCAAATAAAAATAAATTATTAATTTAATATGTGGGAATAAAACGTGATAAATATAAAATATTATTTTAGAAGAAACGAAAGTATAAATTCAATACACAACATATTATTTCAAATTATAGTTGAAAGTATTATAGTCTATTTTATGGATAAGTAGAAGGTTGTTGAGACTAGATAGAATGCTGTAGAAATATATATGAAGAATCCTTCCCAACAAACAAAAGTTGATAATATTTTGAAAATTATTGTAAATAATTGACATTAATAATTAATAAAAGTTTGCATTTTTCTGTATATTTATTGAAAATAAAATGAAGTTTTTAAAATATTTTAAAATAATATGAAAATTATTGGCACATTTTGGTAATGTTTTGAAAATAAAACAAAGTTTGTAAAATATTTTAAAATAATATAAAATGATATGCAAAGTTTATAAATTTTTTAAAAATTAATTACGAAAAGTTTGCAAATCTTACTATTATCTAGAATATCTATATTAATTTAATATACATTATAAATTATAATTAATAGATTTAATAACATTTTAAAATATAATTTGTATTGCATATAAATGTAAAAAAGTCTATTTTCTATAATTTATGATTAACGAACAAAATATAAAATAGATAAATGTTTCTATCTTAAAATTGATTTTAATTTATATAAATTGATAAACATATATAATATATTTAACATCCTTATTAAAGGTTGTATATCTATTCAATGAAAAATAACTGATGATAGGTCTTCTAACAATAATTAATAAACCACTGTTTATTAAATCACTCAGTTAAACTTACCTTTTAATTATTCAATGAAGGACAAATATACTTATTTTATATACTATACATCTAATTTAATCTTATATATATATTATTTTAAAATATAACCTTATATTTTGTTTTTATAATATATTATCTATATCATTATTTCATATTTGAAAATATGTTGATGGTTGACTAAATATTTATTGAAAATTATGTGCAAAATTGACAAAAAATGTGTCCACAAATTTTCGAAAAACTTTTGCAAATTATTTTCAATCCTCGACTACTATAATACTGACATTGTAACACATAAAATAAATCAACACTCGGAACACATACATCAGATACACGCTCCACTTAAAACCTATATGCTTGTTAACTAAGTTGCCTTAACCTTAACCCTCGGTGGACACATAAACTATCCGACTTACATCGAACATAGGATTAAAGAAATAGTTTGGAGAAAAGATAAAAGTATTATTAATAGAAACACATTCCCTATAAAAAATGTAATTTAACTAAATAAAAGTAACAAATTCCAATACTATCACCATATAATTAATATTCAATTAAATGACAGGAAATTACTTTTGACAACTTACTTAAAAAGAAAACTAAAACAGACTGTAATATTGATACTGGCAAGTTTTGAATATTTATATTATTAACAAAATAAAAACTATTTACGAAGATATATATTTTATACAGATAACCTAAGATAAATTTACATAAAAAACTAAGCAAACCATAAATTATACCAAATCTAATATTACTCCAGTATATAAGATTAAAACATGTACACATACACCTTACTAACTAAAAATAAACCTTCTCGTATACTGACCTTATCAATAAATGTATACAACAAGCCAATTTCCCTCAAACATTAAATCATTACTCCAATACTGAACAACTATTACTAGACAAATAACTTCTTGAAAACTATAGACAAATATCAAATTTTTTTTTTATGTATCTAAACTAAGAGATCAAAATCGTAAATAATCTTATGAATAATAATTACATAATCCAATAAAACTTGTATATAAACCAAATCACAATACTGAGACTTTACTACATGACCTTACACAAAATATATCTGCTAATATCACAAATAATCATTACGTTATACTACTAATACTTTACCTCTCAGCTGCATTTGACAACATTAATCATAAAATACTTTACTAAAAACAGCAATATATTATGCATACATCGGGATACACCACATGACAATAATAACACTAATCATCCCAACTAAGAGAACTTTTACCATAAAATCCAATAAACCAAACAAAATCAACAACTGTCCTGAAATAGGAGTTCACCAAGGAAATGTATTGGGTCCTCTACTTTTAAATATATCTGATACAAACTCCAAATTAAATATACACAATATTAACTATCATATGTATGAATATGATATCCAATTATATACATCAACTAATTTAAATGACCTTCCAGAAACCATAATTAAAATAAATAAATTAACTACTGAATTAAAAATATATTTTAACTACTTACTAAGATTAATACTAGCTTACAACTGATGAATTAAGAAACTGAGTGTTTCTAAATATATTTAAAAGAGATTCAAGATTAGAAATATGAGATTATGAGAAAGCAATATTTCAAGGAAACTTTAACAAGTTTTATTACTTGTTAGTAATTATTGATGGACCAATGAAGAAATTAGAAATCAATCACCTTTAATCAAATATAACATATCAATAAATATGTTTCTATATATCTATCTAATATGATGTATTACTATTTATTTATAAAGTAGCAAGTTCGATAAATAATAATTAATAATATTATAACAATATATAAATGAATATGATTTTTTACATTTTATTATAATTATGGTTTTAAAAACAATAAGATTACTGCACATTAATAGTGACTAGATAAAAAGTTATAGTACGAGAATACAATTGTTACACGGATATTCAGAAATTGACATTCATATACTACCTACTGCTACACTACCACAACAACATGGACATGCGCTGTAGATATGACAACTAAGAATTGCTATTATTGCGAGAACAATCTACCGGGGACGACCACCAGGCCAAAGTACAGCATTACAGAGATTTAATGGACATGCGTTGTCAGTACGATTCCAGGTGGAGGACCAGGGGATGGTACAGCGATAACTTAGAGTGGCAATCTCGCAGAATATCGTACAACAAATGAGATACGAAAGCAAATACATCGCTAGGAGAAATGAGGGCGTGCAGAACGAAACGCAAGCGTATTATGACATACTCGAGTCTAGTATGGAGCAGTGTTACCAAGGAGAAGGATGACCTTCAAACCAACTGATAGCGGATCTGGATCTCTTCGCTATAGCGGAGAATACTTCTGCAGCAGCTCACGACTCTTAGCAACATATTCGCCTATTTCCAGATTGCTACTGCCGATAGATTTCATCTGTTCGACGTGAATCCGCAGGACTACCACTCTAAGTCATCTCTGTATCGTACCCTGGTCCTCCACCTGGAATCGTACTGACAACGCATGTCCATTGTCTCTGTAATGCTGTACTTTGGCCTGGTGGTCGTCCCCGGTAGATAGTGGTGTGGCGTCAGCCGCTATTCTCCGTTGTCATAACCGTACACTAGGGTTTGGATGTTTGGGGTGCTGTCGAAGCCTCGTCGTCATCGTAGAGTGGAGAGACTGTGGGGTGACAGTGTTAGCTTAATCAGGTTCATGTGTGTGAGGGGAGAATGGGCAGACTTGAGCTAGTTTATACACAAGTTATACTACATTTAAAATACTAAAATTATACTTCAATTTAGGTATTACAAATTTTTAGTATACATAAATAAAATACACTTTTTCCTTTACATTTTGTAAGTAAAATATTTATTATTATATTACAAATTTATAAATGATTTATGAGTCTTATAATCTAATCAAATTTATCAAATTAAATATCACGTATATTATTGATAAAAATTATCAGTTGAAAATAGTTATTTATCAACTTTAAATGATATATATTTCAAAATAGAGGTTATACTTATAATAATATATCAATATATGTATTGTTATAATATATTAATATATATATATATATATATATATATATATATATATATATAATAACAATACATATATATATATATATAATTTAAAATATGATAATTAATATAATACAAATTAATATAATGTTATTATAAAATTATAATTAATAACGTAAATTCATAAATGTAAGACAAATTTATTTAATTATACTCTGTAAACAAAAATTGTCCACTAAATTCATCATGCAATATAATGTATAGGTATACCTATATTGTATATAATAAATATTAACTATATATAGATCTATTAAACATTACTTAATTTATCTGCTGGCTAACTGCATTTGCACATTTATTTATATTCAAAATTTAAGTTATTACTATTTATCATCTATTTACTTTTAAAAATATTAGTAAAAATACATGATACATTTTCTTTACAGTCAGGGATAATTGTTTATTACTATCATATATAATTTAAATTTGTATAATATTTTATAATTAAATAATAATTTTATAAATAAATGGTAATTTGAACTTTAATTTAATATGTATAGAAATAAAAGTATTGCTACGGAATGTATCCTATTGATTTAAAATAATCTCGAATCTAAAAATAAAAGATAACCTGGGATACTGGCTGGATAGGAAATATATAGAGGTAGTAGTGTATCTATGTGTCAGTAGACTAATGTTACTAGATTAATAACACTACTATAATGATTATAATAGCCATAGAAAACTGAGATTTTATAAAAATTCTTAATAATGGATATAGATGTATTTAATAAACTTGTATATAAATTATTACTATTGTATCGATGATATAAAATTGAGCAAGTATATTTCAGTAAAATATAAACTAGCCATAATAGGATATAGGCTATAGCATATAACTATATAGCAACAGGGAAACATATTTAGGTTTTTTACCTATAAGCTTATATTTACAGTTTAGGATAGGATATCAACAATATATACTTTTATTTTAATAACATCGAATTTCGTTTATACGGTGTTATAAGAAGAATATATGTATTCATGTACCAAAGTGGTTCAATTAAGTACCCATCATGCATATACCCAATTGTTGACATAGATATTCAAAAAGTAAACAAATCAGATTAAATTTTAAGAAAATACAAAAAATATACATAAATATAGATTATATAAATTAAAATTATAGTTATAATATTACAAATTTAATTACACTTATTTAGTGTATACATACTTATTATATTATTATTTAATCCCAATTAAGATGTAACTATTATACAATGTTTTTTCTTTGTATTAAAATGGACATTTAAGAAAAGTATTTATATTATATTGAAATGAAATATTTACAAATTTGGTAAAAATATACATAGAAATTATATAAATTACAAATATGGTATTATATTAAAGTTGATTCAATGTATGTAATAATAATTACCATGTGAAATATGCAATCTGCTTTGAATTTTCAACATGTAGATCCGATGTTCAGGATGTAGATATCATAGAGTCCATTAATACTAAGCAAGTTAATATACCGGTGCATCTCCTTATCTTCTAACAGAGGCAGTAGTTATAATAACTTTTCTCCGATTTATCCAGTCACAAATAGTATTGAGCAGAAAACTGTAATGAAATAATTACAATCAAATATTAGTGCTTATTTTATAATAATAATCCATAATTAAATATATGAAAACTACTAAATGCAATATTATTAAATTATCTAAAACTATTATACTAAAACATATTATTGTACAATTTGTTAACTATCATTTTTAGAATAAATGTATATATCGAAATAATTTATCCCCGCTATAGATATTAGTTATATATCATATAATATATGTATGGTTAGGTTAATCCTGATAGTAGATCAATAACTAGATGTTTACATGTGTTGTTTACAGAAAATGTTGTATACTAAGTATATCTACTTATCTATTATTTATCAACTATGCATAATATTTAACAATATAAATGATATTATAATGATATATCATTATATATATATAATATATAAGTATGTTTATGTCATACAATTAAAAATTAATCACTACAAGTTAATATTAATTAAAAATTAATATAATTATTTTATAATAAAAGATCAATGAATGTATTAATTAAACGGATCATAACAAGAATTCGACAGCAAGGACATGAACACATACTTGCGGGAGTTATATTTATAATGCGGGAGTTGAAATATTCAAATAAATATACATACGCGTGAAAGTAGATCCGAATGAAAGTAGATCCTAGCATATAGTAATTATATATATATATATGTATGTGATAAAAATAAATCTAGCTCCAGCTATAGCTATAGCTCGAATCTATAGATTCGAACTCGGGACTTTCTGCTTAGAACGCATCATTTATAGCACTGAGCCACAACCCATGTTATATATTATGCTATTTATTTTCCTATTTAAAAAACATTTATATATATATATATATATTATAAATAAATTATTAAAAAAAAAAATTACAATTACAATTATTACTATCAGAAATTACTCGATTATAATTCGAATATGTTACGTACGAATGAGATCGATATAGTTTTAGAATGTCCATTTAATTTCAAGTAGAATCAATATATTATATATGTATAATACTATACGTCATTAATATGCTATCCGTTATAGTAACTGTACAATGAAGTATTCGTTAATAAATTTTATTTTTAATTAAATTTAAATTATTACTATCAGAAATTACTCGATTATAATTCGAATATGTTACGTACGAATGAGATCGATATAGTTTTAGAATTTCCATTTAATTTCAAGTAGAATCAATATATTATATATGTATAATACTATACGTCATTAATATGCTATCCGTTATAGTAACTATACAATGAAGTATTTAATAAATTTTATTTTTAATTAAATTTAAATTATTACAGAAATTACTCGATTATAATTCGAATATGTTACGTACGAATGAGATCGATATAGTTTTAGAATATCCATTTAATTTCAAGTAGAATCAATATATTATATATGTATAATACTATACGTCATTAATATGCTATCCGTTATAGTAACTGTACAATGAAGTATTCGTTAATAAATTTTATTTTTAATTAAATTTAAATTATTACTATCAGAAATTACTCGATTATAATTCGAATATGTTACGTACGAATGAGATCGATATAGTTTTAGAATGTCCATTTAATTTCAAGTAGAATCAATATATTATATATGTATAATACTATACGTCATTAATATGCTATCCGTTATAGTAACTATACAATGAAGTATTTAATAAATTTTATTTTTAATTAAATTTAAATTATTACAGAAATTACTCTATTATAATTCGAATATGTTACGTACGAATGAGATCGATATAGTTTTTTACAAAATTCAATAAAAAAATACCTTCAGAAAGATTCGAACTCTCGATCGAGAGTTCGAGTGGTCGACCTTCTGCTTAGAGAGCGTGCACGCTCTTGCACCACTGAGCCACATCCCATATATGGGATAAAACATATGTTTTATATATATATACTATAATATATTATACTATTTACTATAGCATATTTATGACATATAGTATAATACATATATAATATATTGATTCTACTTGAAATTAAATGGAAATTCTAAAACTATATCGATCTCATTCGTACGTAACATATTCGAATTATAATAGAGTAATTTCTGTAATAATTTAAATTTAATTAAAAATAAAATTTATTAAATACTTCATTGTATAGTTACTATAACGGATAGCATATTAATGACGTATAGTATTATACATATATAATATATTGATTCTACTTGAAATTAAATGGACATTCTAAAACTATATCGATCTCATTCGTACGTAACATATTCGAATTATAATCGAGTAATTTCTGTAATAATTTAAATTTAATTAAAAATAAAATTTATTAAATACTTCATTGTATAGTTACTATAACGGATAGCATATTAATGACGTATAGTATTATACATATATAATATATTGATTCTACTTGAAATTAAATGGACATTCTAAAACTATATCGATCTCATTCGTACGTAACATATTCGAATTATAATCGAGTAATTTCTGATAGTAATAATTTAAAATTATTTATTTATAATATATATCTTATATTTATATATATACACAGCATATATATATATATATATATATATATATATATATATATATATATGTATTATATATATATATATATATATATATATATATATATATATAATACATATATACATTATATACATGTATGCTTATTATATATAATATATTATATATTATATATTATATCTGAATAATCGCGTATGAATATAAATTATATTGCAAATCATTTAAATGCATAACACATCACTGAATGTAACGAGCCTATAGCAAACTATTTTGCGCGCGCGCGCAGTATATTTAAAGTTCATGTCCTTGCATTGCAGTGTTGCTGTCGAATTCTTGTTATGATCCAATTAAACTAGAAGGGTATATTTAATTGAATAAAAACTTAATAATGATGTAATTAGACCTATATATTATTTTTATTTACTGACAATTTTAATTAATTTTGTTATTATAAATAAGGTATTTAATCAGAGGATTTACCAAAAGTAAATAAAAATCAATAATACAGTATGAAAAATGATCTTATAAATTAAATTATAGTTATTATTATATTTAAATTTGTATCAAGCTAACATGTATATTATATAAAACTATGAATTTTACAAAAAGAAAATAATTTTTTAAAATGTATAAAATATTGAAAAATAATTATAATCAAATTTTCAAAATAATTTTAAATATTGAAAAATATTTATATAAAATTAACAAATATTTGTAAAATATCCAAAAATATATATTTAAAAAATAATTGTAAAATATTTCAAAAATATTTTTTAAAAATGTACACAATTTTATAATTTTAATAAGTAATTACGCTAAATTAAAAATTGTATTTCACCTTCACAAAATCATATTTAAGAAATGTATCAAATTAGCTAATAAATTCCTATTTATATTAAATTAATATTCTAGTTTCGAATATATTGTATTATTATATAATATATTATATTATATAAGTATTCGATAATTTAAGATTTTGAATCCAACTACTTTTTATAATCGAATTTGATATTTAAAAATTATTGAAAATGTATCTATAATATTGGCAATATTTTAATATTTGTATTACCTTAGGATATTTAACAAATAGTACAAACTTTGTATTTTACTTTTATAATAAATTTTATAATAGGCTTACATTATATACAATTTATCTATTTAATAATATATATTTTTCTTATAATGACTCCTATTTTGAAACGATATCAATAATCACATATTTTAAACCGATTCGATACCGATACATAATAATTGTAACCAAATGAATAATGATACATTGACAACACTAATATAAATATAACATAACTGCCTGTGTGACTCAGATAAGTGTAGATAAATGTACTAGATGTACGTAGTGGGATGCGAGTTCGAGCCTTAATCAGACAATTAAAATAGGTCTTAAAATATTATTTAGAAGTGATCTTATATAATTGGGTATAAATAAATGATCGACTCTCGTTAAAACCATGGATGCCTTAACATTAGAGCGGTTTCAAAGGGACATTAGAGCCATATATGGTTATAAGTGAAAAATTAATCTAAGTTACTGGGTGGGATAAAAGAACTCCACCAAAATAAAAATAATAATATGTAAAAATTACTCAATATATTTCTAATGCTATTCCAATAATTTAAATAAAAAATATTCAAATTCTTATTGAATATTGAATATAATAAAATATTTCTAGAATTTTATTATTTATTCATATAATTTCTACACCTTTATAAATATGAATAAATTATAAAAGCAAATATATTATTACTATTACATAATAGCAAATATAAATATGTCTATATTTTAAATGTTGTTCTAATAATTATATAGAGGTATTAAATTCTCATATTTTATATTTATAAATAAATATGTTATACATTATAAATTCTAATTTAGAATAGAAAATATATATTGAAACAGTATTAATTAAAAACTTAATATTATAAACCTATAGTAATAGATTCATTCTGAATATCTCAGGATATAAGGTTGATCCTCACAATTAATACAGTATTTTGCTTAATATAGATCCTATAAATTGTTATAGTACTCTATTAAATATTGAAAATAATATCATAAACCATGAGTATGTGAATATCAAAAATATATTTATAATATTTTACAAAATAATGATAATATATTATGGCTATATATTTTATAATATATTATACGCTATAGCATATCATATAGGTGTGAATTACAAATTTTAAGTTTATGTTATAAATAATATAGTGATAATATTAAAAACACTAATAGTCTAAACACTGTTTAAACTGTTTAAAACAGGGATGGGGTGAAAATGTCACCATGACATACATATTTTTAATTTATATATGTAGTACCCCAAGCGCTACCACTCTCGCGAAAAAGAGAATTCCTAAAATGTGACAGATATCAATATAAAATGTAAACAAAGAATTTTCGGCTGTTAAATTCAAATTTCACGATCGGATCACAATGTCTACGATTAAATATACAAATAAAGGAACTAGATGCCAAGTTATCAATTGCGATCACTTTTCGCAATGTGATAAAATTACATACCATCGTTTCCCCCAAACTAGGGATCGGTTAGTTTACTATTTAACTCTAATAAGGACTTTATTTAACATTTTATTTAAAAAAATTTAAAATTTTAATTTAATAATATTTACTATAAAAATTAATTTAACTATTTAAAAGTAATTAGTTATAATTATATTATAATTATAACTATATTATATATATAAAAATTACAGGTGTATGAGATGGGCAATAAATTCTCGGAATGAGACACTTCTGACGCTTATAAAAAAGAAAGGGATTGCAGGTGTTTGTAATATGCGTATCTATGGGCGGCATTTTACTGATGACATGTATATTAATTCTGCTAGGTTAGAATTAAGATTATACATATATATATATATATATATATATATATATATATATATATATATATATATATATATATATATATATATATATATATATATATATATATATATATATATATATATATATATATATATATATATATAAACTATAGTTATTCTCTACTATTTGATTTTTTATTTATTAATGTAAAAATGCATGAAATATATATATATATATATATATATAACATTATAGTTATTCTCAACTATTTTATGTTATATCTTGTGTTGTAACAATGTATTATATATGTATATATATATATATATATATATATATATATATTTATATCTAACACGTTACATCATATCATAGTCTCACCTTTCTGCATAACGTACTACAATGTTCCATCATATTATAATTTTAACAAAGCGTACTGTCACATTCCTTCATATCATAGTATCATATTCCAGCACAACGTATGGACACATTATATCATATCATAGTCTCACCTTCCTCCACAACGTACTACAATGTTCCATCATATTATAATTTTAACACACCGTACTGTCACGTTCCTTCATATCATAGTATCATATTCCAGCACAATATTCCGTATGGAGTACCAGTAAACTCGGACCAGGTAAACTCGGACCAGGTAAACTCGGACCACTTTTGAGGTAAACTCGGACCACTTTTAAAGTAAACTCGGACCACTTTTTAAAAACATAAAGTAAACTCGGACCACTTATTAAAATAACTATATTTTATATATTTTTATAATATAATATGCTTTAACTAACCCTATATAATTATATTATATCTGTTAAATAAATTATAAAAAGAGTCATTTAATATGATATTTTTGTGGAATTATATATTTAAATAGGTAAACATTTAATTTGAACTCGGACCACTTTTGAAGTAAACTCGGACCACTTATTAAAAACATAAAGAAGATTCGGACCAACCGTATAAACTATATATTGTATATTTCTAACATATAATATTCTTTAACTTATAAGTTAAAAGTATAATTTCACTGTATATAATTGCGAGTATTCCGATATTACTACACATACATAATTTATCATTTAATAACATTAATAACATTTAATAACTTAACATAATTTAAATTGTCGTATATCACCACAGAGTTAGAGAGAAATTTCTCTCTAGCTCTATGTATATCACGACGAGACCCACGATAGAAGCTATATTTATTATGATAGAAGTATACAATATATAAGTTATTTTAATAAGTGGTCCGAGTTTACTTCACAAGTGGTCCGAGTTTACTTCACAAGTGGTCCGAGTTTACTAAAAAATGGTGCGAGTTCAAATTAAATGTTTACCTATTTAAGTATATAATTCCACAAAAATATCATATTAAATGACTCTTTTTATAATTTATTTAACAGATATAATATAATTATATAAGGTGGAAGTAAGTTAAAGCATATTATATTATAGAAATATACAAAATATAGTTATTTTAAAAGTGGTCCGAATCTTCTTTATGTTTTTAATAAGTGGTCCGAGTTAACTTTATGTTTTTAAAAAGTGGTCCGAGTTTACTTTAAAAGTGGTCCGAGTTTACCTCAAAAGTGGTCCGAGTTTACCTGGTCCGAATTTACCTGGTCCGAGTTTACTGGTATTCGACGTATGGACACATTACATCATATCATAGTCTCACCTTCCTCCACAACGTACTACAATGTTCCATCATATTATAATTTTAACACACCGTACTGTCACGTTCCTTCATATCATAGTATCATATTCCAGCACAACGTATGGACACATTACATCATATCATATTCTCACCTTCCTCCACAACGTACTACAATGTTCCATCATATTATAATTTTAACACACCGTACTGTCACGTTCCTTCATATCATAGTATCATATTCCAGCACAACGTATGGACACATTACATCATATCATAGTCTCACCTTCCTCCACAACGTACTATAATGTTCCATCATATTATAATTTTAACACACCGTACTGTCACGTTCCTTCATATCATAGTATCATATTCCAGCACAACGTATGGACACATTACATCATATCATAGTCTACCTTCCTCCACAACGTACTATAATGTTCAATCATATTATAATTTTAACACACCGTACTGTCACGTTCCTTCATATCATAATATCATATCATAATGTCGTACTATATTTAATGCCAAACATATTATTTTAGGAAACGATTGAAGGTTACTGCAATACCAACCTTAATATCGTGTAAAAATGCACCACACCAAACCAAGTCTCGACGGATTATAAAGAAAACTGTTGTTCTACCAGGTTTATATTATATATTTAACTATATATTTTATACAGATCTTATATTCATATTATCTTATTTGTTTAGATTCGGAAACTGATACTGCATCTGAGACTGAGACTTCACATCAAGAAGAAATGCTTCTCCCGCAAGTCCCTTCAACACCTCCTTCAACACATCCTACACCACCTCCTGCTAGTCCCAGGCAAGTACAGATCGACATGTACACAGAAGAGATTGCATCGTTAAAAATGATTATTCTATCTCAGCAGAAGACAATCTCAAGTTTACGAGTGATAAATCGTGGCTTACACTCAAGAAACTTTCGACTAAAGACGAAACCACTAAAAACTGCGAGAAATATTCCCACAACTATGTCGCCCGTGCATACAGGAGATCTTAAGGACTTCCTCGTTAGGCAACTGAATGCCAGAACTTGTCCCCGTGGTAACCGTTATAACTCAAACGAAAAGATGTTTGCGCTTTCTTTATGGCACGCAAGTCCAAACTGCTATAGACTCCTTCGCTCTACATTCTCTCTTCCCTCTACGACCACCCTAAGGCGATCTATCAGGATGATAGATATGAAGCCTGGCTTTCATCCACGGATACTTGAATGCATCAAGGAGAGAGCATCATCATTCAGTGATAAGGAATTGCTCGTTGCAGTAGCCTTTGATGAGATGTCAATCAAGACATCACTTATATTTGATCAAAGATTAGATCATGTTGTGGGTTATGAAGATATGGGAGATGGTGTACGTTCAGATAAGGTCGCAAGTTATGCTACTGTTTTCATGGTAAGGGGTATTTTTGGAACATGGAAGCAACCTGTAGGTTACTTTCTTACCTCAGGGACAATGTCTGCTGAAATTAGTAAACTGAAATTGGAACAATGCTTATCCCATATTAGGCAGTGTGGCTTGATTCCAAAGGTGGTTATATGCGATCAAGGACCCAGTAATCGAGGATGCTGTTCATTGCTTAATATGAATGATGAAGGCTACTTCAATTCTGAAGGTAATATATAAATATTAAATATATATATATATATATATATTAGAAATAGTTAAAATAATTACTATTACTATAATTATTACATGTTATATAAATTATTCATATTAACTTATTCATTAACAGGTGAGCGCGTTTACTTCATGTATGATCCCCCGCATCTACTAAAAAGTATCCGTAACGGATTATATAATACTGGTTTTACAATGGAAGGAAAAGTAATTTCTTGGGAACATATTAAGGTTCTATATAATATCAAGAAATTTGATAAGATACAAGTGGCTGGAAAATTATCTGAAAACCATATGAACTTGACAAGTTTCAGCAAGATGAGGGTCGACTACGCTGCTGAAACACTTTCTCAGAGTGTAGCCTCTGGTCTACGTAGTGCCATAATGCTATCATCCAAATTGCCAAAAGAGGCCATCCACACCGCTGAATTCTGTGAATTTTTTAATTGTCTCTTTGATATTTTCAATTCAAAAGGAAGTGACAGTAATCCTTATAAGTCAGGTTTAGAGAGTGAAGGTAAATCTATTACTTTTTTGAATGCTGCTCTACAGAAGCTAAACTCTATAAGATATGCAGGCTCCAAGTACACAAACACACTTCCTTGTTTACTAGGATGGCGGAAGAATGTTCGCCATATGATTAGTCTCTATAATCATCTACAATCGGAGTTTAACATTACAACTCTCACAACTCATAATTGTACTCAAGATGACGTGGAAAACTTTTTCTCTAGAATACGCTCTGGAGGAGGAAACCGTGATAACCCAACTGCAAACGAATTTCTATCAGAATACCGAAAAATATCGGTTGATTCGTTATTTTCAAAGGTGCGAGGTAGTAACTGCAATTTAGATGCCGGTGAGTTTCTACTCAAATTAGAACAACTACAAAAAAATCTGCCTGTTTCGCCCATCGTTTTAAATCTTCCTGTCATCACAGCACTCACTACACTCCCTCAAAGTTGTCTTTTGGACAATGCGATTTCTGTAATAAGCCTAGATATCTGTGAATATATTTCTAAACTTTATTGTAAAAATTGTATTAATTTAGTATGTGTTAGTTCGTCAAGTAGTTTTTCGTATAATATATTATTATTAAAGGATAAAAATAAAAATAATAATATAAATATTCAGCCAACACCTTCATTTATTAAGTATATACATTCATTATATATATTATTTAACCATTATCAAAATAATATAATATATAAAGAAAATATATGTAAATTATTTATTCAAATTGTGTCTGTTAATAATGTAAATTTTGAATATTGTGGTGTATGTGTTATTGTCAATCCCGTTATTTGTTATTTTTTACGTCGCCGTCTTAGTGTTGTTTTGTCTAAGGATAATATGGACAGAATTTCTACATTTAAAAATGGAAGAGAGAAGTCGAGAAAATTACTTAAACTGAAACACATTTAATCATCAAAATAAAAAATATACATATTCATAGTTTTAATTATTTGTTGGCTCACTCGCCTAGTATTAATCCGTCAGTCGCCTTATAAGGCTCCATAACTTCTTAATTATGCTTTATACTTGATTTTGTAAATAAATAATATTTATATTAATTTATAACATATAGATGCATTTATATATTATATAATAACTAAAATAAATTAAAAACATTTAATTTGAAAAATAATTGTTTCATAAAAATAATTAATTATTTCATTATATATCACATATATATATCACATATAGCCTCTCACCTAGACTACTCTCCACACATTAATAATATGAATTAATAATAAACATATTAATAATACTCACTGAGAGGTACCTCTCACAAATATTGGTTTCACCATAACGTTATGGTGAAACCAATATTTGTTATAGATTGAGAAGTTGGAAGAGATAGTAGATAAAGATGAGTGATTGATAGATGATAACTGGGTCTAGAGAATATGATAGTAAGTATTAGTTTTAGTCATATTTAAGGAAAGGGAGCTATGATAGAACCATTCATTGAGATCAGTAATACAATTAAACATAGACATTTGAATCATATCAGAATAACTAGAACTATGAAATGACGTTTATATATATATATATATATATATATATATATATGAAGATCATCGGCATAAAGATTATATTGAATATTAGGATATTTGTGAAAAATTTATTTTATATGAAGAATATAAATAATAAACAATATAAGGCTAAGAACAGAGCAACATGCATGTTAACATAAGGTGGAGACAACGATGAGTTAATCTTCACAGAATATATTCTAGATGAAACAAAAGACATAAACTAACTGTGGACTTTACAATGTATACCAATTTCATTAAGTCTAATTGAAATAATATTGTGATCGAGAGTACGAAAAGCACTAGATAAGTCTAGTAGTACGAGATAGCATGGGTTATATCAAGAGATTTTAGAATATAATTAATATAGTTCAGATAGAGAGAATGAAGTATTTTAAAAAGAAGTAATACATTTTAGATATTGAGAAAGTAGTACAGATAAATAAATACTTATTAATTTGTTTAAATATTAATATATAAGGGATGCTTTCGGACGGCCGATTGCTAACGCACTTGCAGTCCATAAACCAAAAAAAGTAAAAAGTAAGTAAGTATGCTGTATTTTTGATAAAGGGGAGTAATTTTTGAGCAGGTAGATATTATCCAAGAAAAAGGTAGAACATTCATGAGTTTATTTTTGGTTTATTTTGTATATAGTGTGAAGGGGGATCAGGAACAATACGTTTTATAGCTAAAGAAAATACGGCATGAGGATTGGAGGAAAGGCTTTTGATTTTATTTATATAGTAATAAGATTTTTCTATACTGATATGTGATTTGTAGAATTTTCGATTATTAGTAAAATACAGAAGATTTTCAGGAGAAGGAACATGAATGTGTGATCTTTCAGTTTTACGTAGAGGTCGCTTGAGTTTAACAAGATCAGATGTAAACGTAGGAAATTAGTATGAAGATATATATATATATATATATATATATATATATATATTAGTGTATAGAATAATGGCATATTTGTAAAATAGAAAGGTGATATTGGAGTTTAGTGATTCAGGGGATATGGGTAAGTATAAACAAATGTATATAAGTTTGGAGGTATATTAAGAGATTTTATTTTTCTATAATAAATGAGTTTCTTAGATAAATAAAGAAGCAGAATGAGGATATCTGTAAAGGTTATCATAAAATAAGAGATGTAGAAGAAGGAGATATATGGATAAGAGGAAATTGAAAATGAGTAGGAGAAGGGGAGTATATATAGCAGGTGCGTAATATTTTATAGGGTGTGTTAGAAGAAGGATGTAAATGCAGATAATAAGATATTGAAAAAGGGTAGGAGTAAAGTAGGATATAATAGCAGATGCATACGATTTATGATAGGGTAAACATAGGACATATTATGGGATATTAGGGATATAGGGCAATTCTTGAGCTATATTAGTTCAGGTATATGCAATGGGACAGATATAGGAAATATGGGTATTAGTGAGGAATATAGGGTTAGAGTAAATGTAGGAGAGGAGACTTCAGTAGTTGTATTTTATGAGGTGTTTAGTATGCAAGAGGTACGAGAAATGTAAATTGGTGGAATCAAAAATGTCAAGGGTACACGATGGATGGGATATTGGTATGAGTCATTATTTTGATATAATGGATGCTAGGGTGATACATATATGGCGGGGAAATAATTTGCACGAGTTACATGCTAGATCAGAACTAGAAATAGGTTTTGTTGTTGCAATGATGACGTAACAATGCCATGATAAAACAATTATAGATAATAGACGAGATCGAGTAACCATTATATAATATTATAGTATGTAATGAAGTTGACTCTTTCTTAGAGTAAAGACTCGATGTGCAAGTAGATTAATCGAATGGGTGACACAATCGTCATTATAGGACCGATACCTCGAGATTGTGAATAATGAAGGCAGCTATAAGAACACGTAGATATACCTTACCTCAGTGATAAAGTGTAGTCCAGTTACCCATGTGTGAACTTATAGGGGCTGTTTACAGTAAATTATAACGAAAATTAAACATCATAAGTCACAAACTGTACAATGTACACTGTAAATGTACAGTGTACACTATACTATACATTATATATAATAGATAATATATAGGTTATATATTCAATGTGGAGAATTTAATCAAATTATATAGAAATCAAATAATTGTGTATTAGAATCAAAATTGTTATTTTAAATTTGTAAGAATTAAAATACGTCTGTTCAATTCGAATACAAAAGAAAATGTGATAAAATGTCATCCTTTAATAAATACACCGATGTAAGAATGTAATATTCGCGTAAATATTCTGGTATCATTATTATCCCATCGATTATTATATCTTTATCTTATCGGATCGGGATTATTTCCCTAGCACTTTCAACAATATTCTTCCACGTCGTCCTGAATTTCATTTCTGTCTTTAGTTCTTCAATAATCAGTCCCGTATCTTCATATATCTGTTAACATACGTTTTTCTCGGTCGTCCAGGCTTTGTTGTTCCATGGTTCGGCGTCCACGACTAAATATCTTTTATGATATCTTCCTCAATTCAAAAACAATGACCTGCGAAAAGTGTTCTTCGTATACGTATTGTACGAGTTAGTGGTGGAATATTTCCTTATAGACGAATCTTCGTTGGATGCTCTTTCTATGATATATTTAATATGGCTCTCAACATTCTTGTATATGTTCCATCTAGCATTTTCTCGTGTTTCTTAATTAGGGTCCACGCTCCAGAGCCGTATAATAAAACTGATTCAACCACGGCTCTGTAGAAGTTCCTCTTAATGTTGTGTTGCGTTGTGATTTCCATATGGATCTTAATTTTTCTACAGCTGCACAGGATTTAGCTATTCTTATTTTTATTTTGTATCTGTTGATTCTATTTCGCTTCCAAGATAAATGAAATTATTGATATTTTTCAAGAATTCACTATAGATTTTACGTTTTTATTCGAATTTATGTTCATATGTTGTGTCTTTTTAGCATTTATTTTGAGAGCTACCGTTTTCCCACTTTATTCTAAGACATTCAGTAGTTTTTCAGAATTATTGTTAGAATCTGCAAATATTACAAGATCATCAGCATATTATGTGTCTGTAATGTCAGTTGCTGGATATCTTCTACTTCGTTGATAGTGTTAGACTTATATTTTTTATTTTCTTCAATAGATTTTCTTACTACGTAATCAAATGTAATAATAAAGAATACCAGTAAATTCGGACCAGGTAAATTCGGACCAGGTAAACTCGGACCACTTTTGAGGTAAACTCGGACCACTTTTAAAGTAAACTCGGACCACTTTTTAAAAACATAAAGTAAACTCGGACCACTTATTAAAAACATAAAGAAGATTCGGACCACTTTTAAAATAACTATATTTTGTATATTTCTATAATATAATATGCTTTAACTTAACTTACCTTATATAATTATATTATATCTGTTAAATAAATTATAAAAAGAGTCATTTAATATGATATTTTTGTGGAATTATATACTTAAATAGGTAAACATTTAATTTGAACTCGCACCACTTTTGAAGTAAACTCGGACCACTTGTGAAGTAAACTCGGACCACTTGTGAAGTAAACTCGGACCACTTATTAAAATAACTTATATATTGTATACGTCTATCATAATAAATATAGCTTCTATCGTGGGTCTCGTCGGTGATATACATAGAGCTAGAGAGAAATTTCTCTCTAGCTCTGTGGTGATATACGACAATTTAAATTATGTTAAGTTATTAAATGTTATTAAAGTTATTAAATGATAAATTATGTATGTGTAGTAATATCGGAATACTCGCAATTATATACAGTGAAATTATACTTTTAACTTATAAGTTAAAGAATATTATATGTTAGAAATATACAATATATAGTTTATACAGTTGGTCCGAATCTTCTTTATGTTTTTATTAAGTGGTCCGAGTTTACTTCACAAGTGGTCCGAGTTTACTTCAAAAGTGGTGCGAGTTCAAATTAAATGTTTACCTATTTAAATATACAATTCCACAAAAATATCATATTAAATGACTCTTTTTATAATTTATTTAACAGATATAATATAATTATATAAGGTGGAAATAAGTTAAAGCATATTATATTATAGAAATATACAAAATATAGTTATTTTAATAAGTGGTCCGAGTTTACTTTATGTTTTTAAAAAGTGGTCCGAGTTTACTTTAAAAGTGGTCCGAGTTTACCTCAAAAGTGGTCCGAGTTTACTGGTACTCATAATGAACAATAATGGCGCCAGAGTATCCCCCTATAGAACAACTTCATTTATATTAAAATATTCGGTGTCACTATCAGGTGACCATACCATTGATTTAGTATCTCTATATAGTATCACAATTACGTTTATTATCTTCGTTGATAGAGGAAAGTGACCTAATATGGACACTTTAACAATAAATGGTCTTAATATTTTATGACTCATTATTTTTAGTCAAAAATTACAATATATTAATATTATATTATTATAGATATTATTGTGATTTTAAAATTGTATTTAATCTTTTAATTCCATAGATAACGGTGGTGTCCGTATTCGGTACCCATGTCCGAATATAGAGACCTATATACCACTAGATAAACTATATATTATGATGAATCAATCATTTAAATCAAAATTACATTATTTATAATTAATTTTATGAATAATTTAATCTAATTTAATTAGTTAATAATTTATTTATTTTTATTATTATTTTATTAATTAATAATACAATTTAAGTATCTAAATAATACAAATGTTAGATTTAGCTTTATTGGTAGTATTAATATTATTACACATTCGATTTTTATGAAAATCAGAATATTTCACACGCTGCGCGCTGAGTGGTTATAGGGTGTCCGTATTAAGACATATAGAGTATCCATATTAGGGAATTATATGACCTCTAGATATATGATTATAACTTAATGAATATTTGATAACAAATATAGAAATTATATATATTATTTTTGGAATGCTTTATTTTTTAATAACATAGTGTTATATAGCATTGTTATATTTTATATAGATACATTTGTATATTCATGAGAAGGTTTTAAGTTGACATTATTTTTTCATAAATTAAAAAACGTAATAAAATTTGTCCGTATTCTGGCATTGTCCGTATTCGGTTACTTTACCCTATACCGTATGGTGTGCCATTTTTGCTATGTGTATTGAGTCGAAAACTTTAGAGAAATCTATCATTTTTTATGAAAAGAACAAATACTTAGCCTTTAATGTTGCTGAATATATTTTAAATTATTAGAAACGTTATGCTAATTATTTACATGAACCACGGTATATCAATATTATTTAGTTGAAACTCTGTACATATTCACATCTGCAATATAACACGATAAAACTAATTTGAAAACGATTAAACTCGAAGAAAAAACATTCATTGATAATAATCATTTGGAAGCATTATCAAATGGAAGAAAATCTAATATATCAAAGAGGTTTAACTTATATATATATATATATATTGGAGTCTATGGCTCAGTAGAACAGTATTTTACTGGAAAGCGAGAGATTCGTTATATACCTTATGGTGTTTCTTTTTTTTATTTGTGTTTACTAAGAACTTAATAAATTATAAATCAGGACACAAGAACAAATATTCTACTATTTGTATTGTATTGTACGGATCCATAAGTATTTAAAACATGTATATATTATGTCTTCTTTGGATTTATTTGTATATGCTATTTTGTATTGTATTGAATATATATATATATATATATATAAAATATTTGAATATATTAAAAGATTTTCCGAATAAAAGATATGTTACTCTGATGAATTTGCGAAATTAATGAAAAATTGTGCCACCTGTTTTGGTAACTATTTATTTGTATTCTATTTTTAGTTTATATTTTGTTACATGTTAATTTGAAAAATATTCTAATATTATAAATGAAATGTTATGTACATTTTTGAATACAATACATATTGTATAGTATATATAGTATTATATATATAGTATTTGTTTTAATAATATAACATTATTTTATTATTTAAACCATTTTTCTTAAAATATACATAGATAAATATATAGCCTACACACCTATTCGATAAATATAATAAATCAATAGATACATTTTCAATATAAAATTATACATATTTTGTAACATTCTAAAGTAATACATAACAATATTTGATAATTCGCTATTTAAATTATTTAAAACGAAAAGTATTGTCACCTATATTTCAAACTATTCAACATTACAATTTGTTTCATGTAAATAGATACAATTTGTATCATACACGTGATACATCTTTGCTTCGAAAAACCATTGATATATATATATATATATATATATATTGTTTTTATTTCAATACATACATATTATTATATTATATATATATATATATAAATCTATATAATTATTTTATTTATTAATAAGTATGTAGGCGTCATTCTATAATAAAGTGTGAGTACAAGTTATTTAGATATGGATATAGATAATAGTGTGAGTTAATAATTTATTTATAATATATAATGGCATACATATTATAATTATTAAATATATTCAAAATTGCCAATACTTTTTCTATAATAGAAGAATGTCTTAATTCAGGAATGTTGAACTTGCGAAATTATTTACAAATATTATAAATCTCCATACATTAATTATTGTCAGACCTATAATTATAGTAATAACTTAAGGTGTATGACTTATGATAGTGGATTTTGGACCCTTCGAAGAGTAGGTACAAAAGTTGTTAATGTGGAATTTAGTTATTTAAATTATCTGTTGTAGGTTTGATTATATTAATTATATTACTAAAGAGATTATTAATATAAATGCCATTATAAATGAATTTTTTCTAAAAAAAAGAATCGGAAAAATACACACTTTGTTATAAATGTATATCCGATTATATTTTTAGAAATATTATTTATCTTATTTTATAACAAATATAAATCTAGCATATATAAGGACCTAGTATGCACATGCATATACAATTCCCGAGATAATAATGCCCCATTAATATGTAGGAATTGTAATGAAATTAATATTATTAATCATGTAGGGGAAAGTAACCGAATACGGACAGTGCCCGAATATAGACACTCTCGGTATCTCAGAAACCATTAATCCTACAAAAAAATTTAATGAATAACATATTCATAATTATATAAATAATCTAAAAAAGTATTTTTTATTTATTCAAAATATTGATGATATATCTAATAAACTAATAATCTAATAATATATCTAATAAACTGATTTTTTTATTACGTTTTTAAATTTATGAAAACAAATGTCTACTTAAAACCTTCTTAAGTGTATACAAATGTATCCGTATAAAATGTAACACTATATTAATAAAAAATAAAGAATTCTAAAATTACATTTTTATATTTGTTATCAAATATTCATCAAGTTATAAGCATATATCTATATGTCATATAAGTTCCTAATACGGACACTCTAGATGTCTTAATACAGACAGTGTCTGTCGGAAACCCTATAACTAATCAGCGCGCAGCGTATGAACTATTCTGATTTTCATAAAAATCGCGTGCGTTATAATATTAATACCACCAATAAAGCTAAATCTAAAAATTGTATTATTTAGATACTTAATGTGTATTATTAATTAAAAAATAATACAAATAAATAAATTACTAACTAATTAAATTAGAATAAATTGTTCATAACATTAATTATAAAGAATGTAATTGTATACAAATTATAATATATATAAATTATAATTTGTCTGATTGATTCATCAATAATAGGTATACTAACCTATATAGTTTATCTAGTGTATATAGGGTGTCCGTATTATAACACAGGGTGTCCGTATTCGGACATGGGTACCGAATATGGACACCCCCGTTATCTACGGAATTAAAAGATTAAATAACATTTTAAAATCACAATAATATCTATAATCATATAATATTAATATATTGTAATTTTTGAATACAAATAATGAGTCATAAAATATTAAGACCATTTATTGTTAAAGTGTCCGTATTAAGTTACTTTCCCCTAAAGTGAAAAGAAAAATAATGTCTTGAAAAACAATCCCCCTATTCTGAAATCGTTCTGATGCCGTTCGTTGAATACCAGTAAACTCGGACCAGGTAAATTCGGACCAGGTAAACTCGGACCACTTTTTAGGTAAACTCGGACCACTTTTAAAGTAAACTCGGACCACTTTTTAAAAACATAAAGTAAACTCGGACCACTTATTAAAAACATAAAGAAGATTCGGAACACTTTTAAAATAACTATATTTTGTATATTTCTATAATATAATATGCTTTAACTTACTTCCACCTTATATAATTATATTATATATGTTAAATACATTATAAAAAGAGTCATTTAATATGATATTTTTGTGGAATTATATACATAAATAGGTAAACATTTAATTTGAACTCGCACCATTTTTGAAGTAAACTCGGACCACTTGTGAAGTAAACTCGGACCACTTGTGAAGTAAACTCGGACCACTTATTAAAATAAAATTATAAAAATAACTTATATATTGTATACTTCTATCATAATAAATATAGCTTCTATCGTGGGTCTCGTCGGTGATATACATAGAGCTAGAGAGAAATTTCTCTCTAACTATGTGGTGATATACGACAATTTTAATTATGTTAAGTTATTAAATGTTATTAAAGTTATTAAATGATAAATTATGTATGTGTAGTAATATCGGAATACTCGCAATTATATACAGTGAAATTATACTTTTAACTTATAAGTTAAAGCATATTATATGTTAGAACAAGTGACTTTTTTACTGGTCAAGGGCTAACGCTCCTTGTGTAAGGGTTACTTGTGTATTGTGTTACTTTTTTACTAAAAGTAGTTAATTTATTACTAAAATAACTAAACATTATTACTAAAAGAACTTTATTACAAAAAAAAACCTCCAAAAATTAAAACTTAACCCAACCTAACCACAACCGTGAAAATAACTATATAAATAAATATACTTTTATAAGTTCACTCGTGAAGTAATGCAGCTAAAAAAACCACCAACAATTAAAACTTAACCCAAACTAACTACAACAGTGTAAATATACATTTATAGGTTCACTCGGGAAGTAATGCAGCTAAAAAAAACCTACCAAAATTAAAACTTAACCCAACCCAAACCCAACCAAATCCACCTAAACCCAAACCCAACACAAACCCAACCCAAACCCAACCCAAACCCAAACCCAACCCAACCCAAACCCAAACCAAAACCCAACCCAAACCCAAACTTTTAACTTATAAGTTAAAGCATATTATATGTTAGAAATATACAATATATATATATATATAAACTATAGTTTATACGGTTGGTCCGAATCTTCTTTATGTTTTTAATAAGTAGTCCGAGTTTACTTCACAAGTGGTCCGAGTTTACTTCACAAGTGGTCCGAGTTTACTTCAAAAGTGGTGCGAGTTCAAATTAAATGTTTACCTATTTAAATATATAATTCCACAAAAATATCATATTAAATGACTCTTTTTATAATTTATTTAACAGATATAATATAATTATATAAGGTGGAAGTAAGTTAAACCATATTATATTATAGAAATATACAAAATATAGTATTTTAATAAGTGGTCCGAGTTTACTTTATGTTTTTATAAAGTGGTCCGAGTTTACTTTAAAAGTGGTCCGAGTTTACCTCAAAAGTGGTCCGAGTTTACCTGGTCCGAGTTTACCTGGTCCGAGTTTACTGGTACTCCGTTCGTTCATGTTTAATATGCAGTGAATGTGTATTAACAAACATAAAATATTCTAGGTACTGATAATATTACTCCTATTACTACTACAAAGTATCTTGGAATAACTATATCTCTAAATCTCTCTACTGAAATACATATAAATAATATACTTAAGTCTGCATCATATAATGTTTTCAATTACACACAAAAACGCTCTTTCATTTCACTAAATACAGCTATAATATTATCTACTTCACTAATTATTTCTAAATTAAATGACTGCAACTATTTTCTTTATAAAACTAATACTACACTAAAAAAAATGTGTTTCCATTATTAATTGGTGCATTCGAATTATATTTAAAATTCCTTATACTGAAATGAATTGGCATAATATTCGTTCTAAAATAAATTGGCATAATATTAAGAAATCTATAATATATAAAATACTCACTATAACGAATACCCCAACTCACTCATCTGGCAATACATTATACCTTGTTATATCGTCATCAAATTCAAACTTAATTATAAAAATCAAACCGATTATAATCGCGTATACGCACTTACTTACTGACCACTTTACTATATCACTTACATATATTATATCACATAAATATCCCTGTTATAAAACAACTCAAACGACATATTAATTATAAAATATTTCTAAAATTGACTTATGTAGATTCAAATTTGATCTAAAATCATCGATTAACAACCAATTTGTTAGCATTACTAATTTCAATAATGTTTTACTTTGTCTATTAGATAAACATGCCCGTAGTAAAGTTAAATATATAATGATAATAAAATACACTGGTTCAATGAAATAAATCTAAAAGCTAAAAAGGAAATGAGAAAATATGAAAGATTATATAAAATTTCTAAATCTGATAATTCATATGATAGTTATATTATTTCAAGAACATATTTTAAAAAGTCAATTCTTATTGCAAAGAAAGAATATTACCATAATAAATTCATAGAAATCAAGAATAACACCCATTTAATTTATAAAACTGCAAATAATATACTTGGTAGAAAACCGAAAGCAACACTACCAGATTTGCAATCAGATAAACTTTCTATTATGTTTGCTGATTTTTTCATTCAAAAAATCAAGAAAATTCGTAATTCTATTACTAATTCTACAATTTATTATAATCATATATCAACACACGCCACTAATTTAAATGATAATATAAACCCAATTTCATGCTCTTTGTCTATATTTATTTCTCCTTCTACTAGTAAGATTGCAAGATTATTACAATGTCAGAAAACCTCTTCTCGTAATGACCATATTCCTCTCATACTTATGAAGGTCTTATCTACTACTTTGTGTAGTTATATATGAGATATTATTAGTTCATCTCTTAATAATAGTTTTGTTCACCCTGACCTAAAGCATGCTATAATTTCTCCTATTATAAAAAAACACAATATTGATTATAATATATTAAGCAACTACAGACCTATATCGCAACTTACTATTATAGCAAAATTATTAGAGAAAGTTGTTTATCAACAACTCATTAATTATATAGAAACAAATGATTTACTAGACATCTATCAAAGTTCTTATAGACCATTTCATAGTACAGAAACAGCTATAATAAATGTATTATATAACGTAATGTTAATGCTCGATGATAACTATCCGGTACAAATGTTAATGTTAGATCTCTCTGCTGCATTTGATACCTTAGATCACAATATCATGAAAAATAGGCTCATTAATATAGGAGTATGTAACTCAGAATTAGATTGGTTCATGTCTTACCTTAAAGATATAACTTTTTAGTTAAAACAAATAACTCTATATAATCAACACGTATGTTAACAACTGGTGTACCCAAAGGTTCTGTTATTGGGCCAATACTATTTTTAATTTATATTAAACCTTTATCTGATATTATATGTACCTTCCCAGAAATAAAATACCATCTATATGCAGATTATATACTGCTGTATGTTCCACTCTCAAGTTTTTCATCTAAAAACTCAAATGTACTTACGCGCTGTAGTAACGCAATTCATCATTGGCTTACAACTAATAATTTATTATTAAATACTTCTAAATCTGAGGTACTGAATATTCCTACTAGCTACCAATTCCCGACTTTATCTATTGATGATACCATTATTATTCCTAGTGAAAAAAATAACATATTTAGGTGTCATATTTGATAGAAATTTAACTTTTAAGTCACATATAGTTGAAGTATGTCGGAAGTCTAACTATGACCTCTACAATATTCGTAGAGCTAGAAATTTCATATCAAAAGATATAACCTTAATGTTGATAACATCATTAGTAATGTCTCGTTTTGATTATTGCTCATCTATTTATCATGGTTTACCCAATAATCTAATGATAAATATATCGAGAATAATCAGAACGAGCACAAGTATAATATACAGACAACGATTATCTGATTATACTAGTGTATCAAAGAGAATGGTTGATTGCAGAATATTTAATATTCAACAGAAATCTATATATAGAATACTGCGTATCATCCACATCCATAAAACATTGGTCAATAAAATGCCACGTTATTTGCATGCTACACTAAAATATCATACTCCATCTACTCGACTTAGATCATCGAATGATAAACTTGTACTTATCTATCATAAATCCAAGTTGATTCGAACAAGCAATCGTGCTTTGTCGTGTAGTTCACCAACGTTATGGAATTCTATTCATCTCCATATCAGATCAATACATTCTACACATAAGTTTAAGAATGTATTGAAATCATATATATTATCAACGAATTGAAACTTGATTATTTAATATATAATTATAATATTTTTTATAACTTATATTACATTATTGTTTATGTTTTTTTGTTTATTATATGTTTTTTACTATATGTTTATGTTTATAATCATCTTCTTTTCTCACACTTATCAGAACAATCTTTGTTGTTATTTAATGAGTGTTTAAATAAATCGTCTTATTATTACTACTACTACTACTACTACTACTACTACTACTACTACTACTACTACTACTACTACTACTACTACTACTACTACTACTACTACTACTACTACTACTACTACTACTACTACTACTACTACTACTACTACTACTACTACTACTACTACTACTACTACTACTATTACTACTACCTACTACTACTACTACTACTACTACTACTACTACTACTACTACTACTACTACTACTACTACTACTACTACTACTACTACTACTACTACTACTACTACTACTACTACTACTACTACTACTACTACTACTACTACTACTACTACTACTACTACTACTACTACTACTACTACTACTACTACTACTACTACTACTACTACTACTACTACTACTACTACTACTACTACTACTACTACTACTACTACTACTACTACTACTACTACTACTACTACTACTACTACTACTACTACTACTACTACTACTACTACTACTACTACTACTACTACTACTACTACTACTACTACTACTACTACTACTACTACTACTACTACTACTACTACTACTACTACTACTACTACTACTACTACTACTACTACTACTACTACTACTACTACTACTACTACTACTACTACTACTACTACTACTACTACTACTACTACTACTACTACTACTACTACTACTACTACTACTACTACTACTACTACTACTACTACTACTACTACTACTACTACAACTACTACTACTACTACTACTACTACTACTACTACTACTACTACTACTACTACTACTACTACTACTACTACTACTACTACTACTACTACTACTACTACTACTACTACTACTACTACTACTACTACTACTACTACTACTACTACTACTACTACTACTACTACTACTACTACTACTACTACTACTACTACTACTACTACTACTACTACTACTACTACTACTACTACTACTACTACTACTACTACTACTACTACTACTACTACTACTACTACTACTACTACTACTACTACTACTACTACTACTACTACTACTACTACTACTACTACTACTACTACTACTACTACTACTACTACTACTACTACTACTACTACTACTACTACTACTACTACTACTACTACTACTACTACTACTACTACTACTACTACTACTACTACTACTACTACTACTACTACTACTACTACTACTACTACTACTACTACTACTACTACTACTACTACTACTACTACTACTACTACTACTACTACTACTACTACTACTACTACTACTACTACTACTACTACTACTACTACTACTACTACTACTACTACTACTACTACTACTACTACTACTACTACTACTACTACTACTACTACTACTACTATTCAATTCAATTCAATTCAAAACGATTTATTTAGACACTCAATTATATAGCATAGAAATTCTCTGTTAAAGTGTAACATATAAAAATAAAACAAAAACGAAAACAATACACGAAACGCGAAACAGGAGAAGTGTCTCAACTGTTTAATAATAATAATTTTAAGTTACGTTTAAACGTCGAATGATCTTGAATACCTCGAATATTCCTAGGAAGTGAATTCCACCTACTTGGGGCTGAGTAGGTGAAAGCTCGATTTCCGGAGCGAGATAGATTCGGTAGGCGTACACTTAATCGGGTTATATCGTGATTTGATCTCAGAGTTCTGCGGGGTTGAATAATATTTAGACATGATCTAATATATGCTGGTTGACCAATCCGCATGGTTTTGTGAATGATACATAAAAGTCTATATTTAGAACGCTGAGATGTGGAAAATATATGGTCTATCCTCATTTTTATGGAAACGCTTATGTGGTCAGTTCGAGGCTTTCTGTGAATGAGTCGTAAAGAGGACCTTATAATTCTATTAATAGGTATTAAAGATGATTTAGACCTACTAATATTGAATTACAGTAATCTATAATAGAAAATACTAGTGAGTTTATTAAAATACGGCATGTATTTTTATTAATATAATTTATTATTTGACGGATATTATATAATTGATGATTTGCTTTTTTGCATAAACTCATAATATGTGTGTTAAATTTGATATCTGAATCAAAAATAACACCTAGATATTTAATATTGAGACTAGGCTCTATGACTTTACCATTAATTGTTACAATTGGGAAATTATCAAAATTTCTAGGAATATTTAATAATTCAGATTTTGAGGTATTCAATGATAGCTTATTATCATTAAGCCATATATAGCATTTGCTCAATTAGATAAATCATTGCAATTCATAGAGCTATATCTAGATAAAGTAGAATATATTAATATATCATCTGCATACAGGTGATATCTAATATGTTTAAATTGCCTGATAATATGTGATAAAGGTTTTATGTAGATCAGAAATAGAATAGGTCCCAGAACAGAACCTTGAGGGACACCTGATTCTAAAGTATGATTTTTTGAATAAAATTGCCCAGTTTTAACAGAGAATGATCGATTACTGATAAAAGATATCATCCAATCAAGGGCTATCTCATCCAGACCAATTTCAGTAAGTCTAGTATACATAATTGAGTGGTCGAGCGTATCAAATGCTGCAGATAGATCTAATAGAAGTAGTTGAATAGGTTTATTAACATCTAGAGATCTAAGTATATTATCAATTACGTGTATTACAGTAGTTTCGGTACTATGGTTAACGCGGTAAGCACTTTGATAGTCGTCAATTAGTTTATTCGTTAAGAGGTAATTATTTAGTTGGTTGGAGACAATTTTTTCAAGAACCTTAGCTATGGTAGGTAATTGTGATATAGGTCTATAGTTATTGAGTAAATTGTGATTCGTTTTATTTTTTTTAAATATTGGTGAGATAATTGCATGTTTAGGTTCGGGAGGTACTATGCCTGTAGACATTGATCGATTTATGATTAATGTAATTGGAATGGTTAATATACGTGACATTTTTTTCAATAGAAGTAGCGGTATTGGGTCGTGTGGAGCAGAAGATTTTGAATGGTTAATTAATTCAAAAATTTGTTCGTGATTAGTTGGAATAAAATACGATAATCTTATGTTTAAGTGTTGAGGAGTTACATTGAAATGTGGGTTATAAGTAAAGTTATAAGTTAATCGAAGTTTTTTTAATTTTTCAGTGAAGAAATTAGCAAAATCAGAACATAATAATTCTAAAGGGGTATCTGGAAATATAGACTTTTTCGTTTTTCCTAACAGTGAATTTGTAATACAATATAACTTTCTTATATTATTACTGTTATTAAGTATTTCATTTAGATAGAATTTTTTCTTTGCACATTCAATAGAATATTTGAAATAATTTTTGGATTCAATGAGAGCAGTTAGAGAGCTATTAGAAGGAAACTTTGAGAAATATCGTTCGTTTGTTCTCATAGCCCTTTTGGCCAAAATAATATCGTTATTAAACCATTTGTTTTTAGAACTTTTAATAATCTTTAATTTGGTTGGTGCAAATTTATTTAACATATCTATTAGATACTTATTTAATTCCTTAATTGTAGTCTCATTAGATATTAATGAAGATAAATAAGAAGTGAATAAAGAAATTGGTATCTTCGAAATGTTTCTGTAGTTGATTCTATTGATTTGAGATTTATCTATTGGAGTATTAATTGTAAATGTAATGGCATAATGATCAGTAATTAAAAAGTTAGTATTTGTTATATTAATCATAAGTTGAGGGCTATTTATTGTTAAAACTAGGTCAAGTATATTGCCAGATGTATGAGTTGGTGCAGTTATATGTTGATGTAATGAGTGTGATTTAGATAATGAAATAAGTTGTTTCGAATGAGTTTTGTTTTTATTAACTTGGAAATTAAAATCACCGAGAATAATCGTATTACTTAATTTAATCGAAGTGAGAAGATCATTAAAATCATCTAGAAAAGTTATATAGTTATTCGATGGGGTCGATAAATGATTATAAACTTTATAGTGTTATTTAAAGCTGTACGTAATGAAACTATAGAGCATTTACGTAATGAAACTATAGAGCATTCACAACTAGAGATAGGATATTTTGTATAACTTAGAAGTTTAATTGATTTACTATATAGAATGCCAACTCCACCTCCAGTTTTAGATCCTTCACGAGGTGTATGTTGAAAGCAATATGAGTT